>CAJUYI010008756.1:0-10655 GCA_910591695.1 Galerucella pusilla | reverse complement strand
AAAAAAACTATTTATTTATTGAATTATTTTGTTTAATAAAAGAATTCCAATAATTAGATGATTATTTTTCATTTGTGGGGCAATTTAATAAAATAATATTCACGTTTATTTTATGTAGTGTATTTTATACCAAACTTATGGTAAACAAAAATAATCTTAAGGTCTACCTGCAGGGTCCCAGTACTGAATAGGGGAGTTCATCAATTAATGATTTTGTGTAAAATGTATGTCGTCTTCATTTTAAATCAATGATAAAAGTTTATATACACGCACTAACTCCCCCTATGCCCGTACAAGGCATGATAATTAATAATGGCATCCTGAAGCTGTATATCATAACATGTTTATGCGACCTCGAAACGAAGTCACAGTCATGTTAGTTTTTTTTTGGTGATTTGTGTAGGGATATATTAGTTAGATATAATAGCGTGAAATAGAGAATTTTTGGGTGGAATAAGATCTTCTATTTTTGGTGTAACGTACAAAGTTTAGGAAAAATACTGCTGTGAAACAACCAAATTTGAAAAATATAAAGCATTACTTTGTAGAAAATTCTTAAATATTTAACAATTAAATGCTGTTATTCGTTTTCGACTTGCTCCAACTATACAAACAAGTTAAAGCTTCATTTGGTGGAATTATATTGTTGATAAATCAGAATCCAATAATACAGGATAGTCATTAAATAAATAACCAATAAATAACGGGTTAATAAAGCCATCCTGTGCATTGATGGTTACATAGGCTGACCAGAAATCACTGAAAGGGGATAGAAATGAACACCCGTAATCTATACTGACCATATTTTATAGACACTCCACGCTTATACAAGTAAAATTATTTAATTTGTACTTTTGTCTGAAAATGTTCCTTTTGGAACTTCAGTTCTTTGCGTCAGGTTAGGTTTGAGCGACTGGGGTTCGCGACGCAAAAGATCTGACAGTTACGTTACGTTATGTTACGTTGCTTCGTTATGTGCCTTACTTGCGTGCGTGTGCTCTCTTCTGAGTCTCTCTCTCTCGTTTACGAAGCAGCGATTCATATGCTTCGACCGGGAATCGAACCCGGGCCGCCCGCGTGGAGGGCGAGCATTTTACCACTGAACCACCGATGCCATATTAAAATTCTATGCAAAGCTGGTATTCGCAGTGCTGGTTATATGCTTGAATTTGTTCGGATAAATTTTTACTAATATTTCCATAATTTTTTTGCGCGATTGATCTTTTTTGTTTATTTACAGCATCGGTTGTCAGGACGGTAGGTTGTGTTTACTGGTTTAAGTTTAACACGTCGGTAATGGTAAGTGATTTACTCACCGTTCAGACGTCGAAAAGTAATAAATAGCATAAAAACAATTTCACCAAAATGCAAAATATATTTTAAACTGATCGAGAAGTATAAATGTCACTTCTGACATTTCGTTTATTTCGAAGAAATTTAAATTATTTTATTCGGAATTTATTTCAATACGATCGCGCTATAAATGGTATAAGCATCTCGATCGTTAAGGGTAATTACAACGTTTGCATGTAGATTCCTCTCGTAAAATTGGACAAAATGATATGAGGATTAAGGGATCTAGCACATTTACTTTTCGAAATACAGGGTGTTGAAATTTTGAAAACTTGAATGTTTTAATTCGATACTTTAAAATGGATGGATCAATTGATTTGACATTTGGCAGGTTGTTTTTAAATGTAAAAGGGCATATTTTGATAGAAATAGTAGTTTGTGCAACTAGTGTGGATATGATGGCCATATCGCACGAGGTGAGCACGATGCCGTAGGCGGAGTGCTCAATCGTTCAAATGCGATATGGACAATGCACACGAGTCGAACAGCATATTTTTTCTACGACCCACTTGGAAAAAATCTAGAAAATAAAAATTTCTATAAACTGTAATATAACTTCAAATTGAAAATTTAACAATTCAATTTTATGTTTCCACTAATTTTTTGTGGTAAACGTACAGTTCTTGAATGTCCAATTTGTATAATGCTATGGTTTCCCTTTTTAAGTATACGATGCTGTTATAAGTATATGTTGCCAGTCGGACATCCTCATGAAGGGTACCGTACCACTATCTATAATAATGAATATTCTGCTAAATATTTCAAACGTCTACCTGTTGTCGTCATTAAGCAGAATAGTTATTTAAAAATAAAATAAACAATAAAAAAAACTTCTTCACGGGGAATCGAACCCGGGTCTACCGCGTGAGAGTCTGGTTTGCTTACTACTCGACCACTGAGGAATATGCAAATTGTTCATCTATAACGTCAGATGTATTACATAATTTCTGTTTAAAAGGAACTAAAGTTCCTACAGTGTGTCCCACGACACGTTCCACCTTTTTTTTGTTCCTTTTGTGTAATGAATGAAGTAATATATTATTTAGGGCCACCTAAATGTATGTAGTGCTAAGTCGTCGGTAAGTAATTTACTTACCGCCGTCTGAACGGTAAGTAAATCACTTACCGACGTGTTAGACTTAGAAACCAGTAAACACAACCTACCGTCCTGACAACCGATGCTGTAAATAAATAAAAAAGATCCATCGCGCAAAAAATACATTTATAAACCTCACACCTCATTCCGCTCGGGGCAAAGCCACTCGCGAAATAATCTTGATCCTCGGTCAATAATAATAGTCTCAGTATTGTCAGGCTTCCATGGTGGAAGATTTATGTGGTGATGACATTCTTGACAGGATCTACATAAGGATGAGCATGTTGCTCTTATGTTTTCCTTGTGTTTATTGAGTCTTTATGTCCTGTTAAAAAACCAACACCATTTTATGACGGTATGATAAATTTAAGTCACCAAATACTTTAAAATCATGTGATTCATGATTGATTCACATATTTCTATTTACATTGTACGCCTCTGAACGATGTACACTAAAGTGCGTGTTCTTCGCTCATTTATTATCGAGCTAATATATCCCACAATGGCTTGTTTTGACTGGCTATCAATTAGTTGCATATTTTTTTCCATATTCCGTGTTGCAGCTCGGGTATCCTGTTATATTATTAAAATGAGCAACTGGATATCTATTTAGATGTTAAAACAAAGTATAAATGGATAGATTTATGGACTGCGGTCACACAACTATAGTGATTTAATAATTAATAAGTCTATGATTGTGTTTTTTTTTTAATTCGTGAAAATTATTTCATGCATGAACAAATTGAAATTAATGGAATGTACAGAGCGTTCTAGTACACTTCAGCCTGGTGGCATCCTTCAACTTATTGAGAAATTTCATGTGGAATTGTTCTACAAAGAGAAGGAAAAATTCCATTGGAATTTACTCCCAAATTTTAAAATAAAATTCAAATTTCAATGCACTTTCCGACCACAACCCGAGGATTTTCTAACGCTACCGATGATACGTGTGATGTCATATCTCTTGTGTTTACTTATGTCAATACGGCCGGTATTGCATTAGGTTATGTGTAGTTGTGTGTTTATATTGTATTTTAATCAACTATTAATTGCTTCATCGACGTAAAAATATCATTTATATGTTTGTTTGAGACCATTACGTGTTTGTGTGTTGTTTTTATTTCTAAAAGTCAACTTAAAGTGGAAAGTGGTCATAAATATTCGATATTTCCGAGGATATTTCAAAACTTTTGGAAGAATATATTTTATTTACTAGTTCAGTGTTCAGTGACGATTCTTTCATATTTTGTGAGTCAAGATATGGCTAGCGAAGGTATTGTAAAAGCACAAACTGATAACGTGCCCAAAGTAGACACATTTATGCTGCTTGAATTTATGAAGTGAAACAGCTGCTTTAATGCAAAGGAAATAAGAGAAGTTAAAGCATTATCGTTAGTACGATTTAAACTATGTATTATTTATATAATATATACCAACCATATTTCGATGTGTGGTCGTAAGAAAATGATGTTTTTATGGTTGATTCCTAGACATATAGGTACATAATCTCAAACTATTTAAGAATAAAAATTACCAGCATAGAAGTAGGTACTTACATCAAAATGGTCTTCACAAACAAAAGTAATGCCCTTCTCTTAAGTGTATTTTTGCTTGTGCCACCAGGTAAAGTAACAAATATTTCGTCTGGAGTTTTAATAGACGTTGATTTACACACTGGAACAATGCTTGGAATACAAAGTTTTTTTTGGCTTTATCCATTCTTAAAGCTTTTAGAAACAAATTAGGTCACAAGAACTCAGAGGGTGATACACGAATAAGAACGTAAACAAATGACGTCACACCATGGGGCAGCGATCTTTATGACGTAAAGCGCGTTTTGACGGACTTTAAAATTTTATGATTTTTAAAGTCGTTTTAAAAGTAAAGTTTATATTTTTATGAATAAAATAGACATGCAAGGTCACACTGACACTTCTAATGAATTATTGTTCGTTGCTATGGAACAGCAATATTTTGTTTACGCATGGAATTGGTCTAGGCTAATTAGATATCAATACATCCTCGTACAAAGCAAAAATGTCTCTTCTAGTATCCAGGAATCTGACTGGGGGAAACTGTAGTTGTAACCCAAATATCTTGAGCTGGATGTTACACTACCATATTGAGATCAATAATTATCACTTCTCCAAAATTCATAGACTATCCTGTATATTCAGTATCAGTAATTGGATCGATGGTTCTTCCTAGCCAAAATATGTGAAATCTGTCGGATACAACGATCTCTATAATAAAATAAAACCGAATTCGAATAAAATTATTTTTAAAAGGACATTGACGAACGGCAAATGTAGAATTATTTTTTTTTGTTATTGCATTGAATGTCTGGTAGGTACTAAATATTTCACGCTGAGTTGCAAAAGCTAACATTTCAATTAAAATACACACAGTATTGTTTGACTAATTAAAAAATGATCATTAAAAATTTAAAATTCACCATTGCCAAGTTTCACATTGTTTTTCATTGATTCCGAGCCAATTATTATTTTTAATTATTAATTAATCTAATTGAATAGTCCGTTACTGAATATGTATCTATTATTTTATTTTACAAGGTATATGTGTAGATGGACTTTTTTTTATACCCCAATGGATTTTGGTTGTTTGCGTTTGTTTTGTTAGCTGGAGCTTATTTGGCAAAAATTGAATAACGCTAAATGATTAATGTGTATACGACCGAACCGGCTTTTTGAAAAGCTCATACGAGGGGAAGTTCATTTGCAGTTCTATGGGTATTTCAGCAAAAACAACGAGTTAACATTTGAAATTTCCGAATACCGACGAATTGTGGACGCTACGTAAAGGCAGCCAGATATTTTGTTGGCACCGACTTCACATACGAAGATTGTGTTTGAAAATTATCCACTGTTTTTTCAACTTAATATTCAAAATACAAAATACAACCCTTGTGAAGGAAAACTAAGGTTTTCTTGAATGTAACTATATTTTCACACTCATAAATGGCATGTTTCATTACAAAGTTCACTAAATTTTACTTTCATATTTTTACAAATGGCACGTTTCAGAAGAAATCTCACTAAACTCTTTCTATCACTTTTTACAGAGGTTAAACAAATCGGTTTCAAAAAATATTATACTTGTGGTTAATTTCACATCAATTTTCATATGTTTTTCAAATACATAGGTTGAGGATGGCTGAGAAATTATAAAATATAACTATTTCCTTTTTGCTGACACATGCTGATCAAGAATGTGGTTTCAGGTTAGTTTGTATGTTAGTACTTGTCGCTTGAGACTGTTGAGAGTTGAGGTTAGAATCGTTTTTCGGATAGTGGCATCGGAGCGGGTATATACAGCAAGTCGAGTAAATATGAAGGAATCGTCTCGCTTGGAGAATACGCCTCGGTATTTCAGGCAGTTTCACGCAATTCTTGCATGTGCAAGGGCAAATAACATAAGAGCCTACAACAACAGGCAGATCAGGATCTACAGTGACAGTCAAGCTGACCTTAAAGCACTTCAGAGCTATAGGGTAACATCTCGGCTGGTATGGGAATGCGGCGAAGAGTTTAGAAGACTCTCAACTCGGAACTGTGTAACACTGGAGTGGGTTCCAGGTCACAAAGGAATCGCTGGCAATGAAAAAGCTGACGAATTCGCAAGAGCAGGATCTTCAACTCTTATGAACGGACCCGAACCTGCTGTGGGCATCCCCAGATGCTTAACTAGGTCATGATGAAAAGGGTAAGTGGAAAAACAACACAATTAACACTGGAAGAATACGTCCAGGCAAATACATGGGAAGAAATTCATGGAAGAACCATCAGAAAAAGTAGCGAAAGAACTGCTTTCAATAAGCAGGAACTACTTACTTACGGGACACTTTCCCACAAAGGAGCACCTAAACAAAATAGGGCTCTATAACGGAGACCTTACATGCAGAAGATGCAAAAAGGATACCGAAACAGCTTTGCATATAATATGCAACTGTGAGACGCTGGACCACAGAAGGCAGAAACTGTATGGTAGACCCCGAATGACTCCAGAAGACTTCTACAACCAACCAGCAAAGAACCTGTATGAGCTAATACAGGGAACAGATTGGCTAAATAGGCTGTAGCCAGAACACTAGGAGTATCCACAATAAGGCCAGGAGGCTGAGGTGGTGCCGGCGAAGGGACGGCTACTTAAAAAAAAAACAGAAATATTTGACATAATTTTCGAAATTTTTCGTTGAAAAATTCAGTGGAACAGTTTTCCAGTTGCCTCTATATTAATAATATGACAATTAATATTTGATGCATTCCGTACACCAACAAATTTGTCGAATTATCATCATGAAATGTCGTCCGGTGTCCAAAAAGCGAAAAGAAAGTGAACATGCAACACGACACCACGTTCTCCTTTATTATTTCGCCGATCGCCCAAAGAAAAAGACGGCAAAAGCTTTTCCTGAATGGCAAATGTTAAAGTTTTACTGGAAGTAATTTTTCCCCATAGCGTACACACATCGCATCGTCTTCCCTCGACATCTTTTAATAATGTAAACGTCCAGTAAGGCCCGACTTGATGGTTTCTGGAAAATGAACTTCTCAATTTTTATGTAGTTGATTTTAATAATTCAGACAGACCGTAGTGGTCGGGTTGTTGGCAGGACCGTTTTCTTATATACTGCGCACGGGAATCATTTGCGACCTTTGACACCGCTACCCAACTAGTTGGTATACTTTTATACAGAAACACATCAAAAAGTTGACAAATTATTGAAACAGCAACAATTTTATATAACTTTAAGTTTTATTATAAAAGTTATAGAAAATTTGAGAATAGAAACAAAATATGTCCCTGCCATACGACAAAATTCCTTAAAAAAAGGATATTTAATCTTTTATTCCCTCCGTTGGGCGCCGTTTCCCAAGTAGCAATTTAAATTCTATAAGGTTTGTATAAACAGCTACAAGATATATCTTATAGTATACTAAAATGCTTATTACGGTCTACAAAACAATTAAATTATCTTTATTCCACCAAAAAGGGCCCATTTTCATACAACTGTTTGGTAGTATAACAGTTCTATTGAAAGTTTATACAACTCTTGTATGACTGTTTAATACACTTTTATACAACTCTTAATCCACTGTTTTATAATCATTTATACAGCTACTATAAAATGATTTAATATTGAGTCATGTAGACGCATCTATACTCGTATAAAATGGGATTGGACGGCACTATGAGGGTCTCACAAAATGGTTGTATAATGCAATACATTTTTTTATAATGCTGTTATTTCGAGCACAATGGAAACATTTTGTCATCTAGCAGTTTATAAAAGCATTTTATTTTTTAGTGAAGAATATCAGAACCAAATTATATTTCAATTTGAACGTGCATCATACATTTCATTTGTACAAATGGAGACTTATCAAAACGACTTGGGCCGCTTGGGCGGACATCGATGGTAAAAATTATATTCCATTTGGATGGTTTGATAGCACAAATGTTGATGCGCCGCAAATTTTACTGATATATTATAGGTATATATTTGGCAAGAAAATTGAAGCGCTTCAATTCTGGTTAAGTGTCAAGTAGATACTTAAAAAAAAATAATGAAATAGAATATCCCAAAATACTTTTTTCTACAAACGTGTTAATAATGCCATTTTTAGCACTCCATAGAAGCCTTAAAAATGTCACACTGAGTGCCTTAAAATGTTTATGGCACTGCTGGTAAAAGTGAATTGTCAAATTTTGAAAGCAAACGTCAAAATATTTAGATTTTATTTAGGGTCGGTTTCATAATTCGATAGTTAAAGTGCCTTTAGTAAAAGTAGACTTTATCTTAAAGTATCCTTTAAGACGACTTTAAAATAATTGCGTTTCATAATGAAAGTAGCACCTTCTTTTAATAAAAGTAGCATTTAGCTAAGTTGGCAGCCCTGAAATTTGTTTTTCGATACCTTAGACACTATTTAATTTAGTTATCTAACCTAAAATTATTGCTTTGGCGGTTTGTTGTTGTTGACAATATTGTTATATTGAATATTTACTGAATAATGGAGTCAAATATAAAACGTACAACAAACTTTACAAAGGAAGAGGAATTGTCTCTCCTACAAAGCATAGAAAAACACAAACATGTAATAGAATGTAAAACGACGAATAAAATCAGCAGTGTTGAAACCGAATTAGAGGTTCAATGTTTTGTTACAAGTTACGAACAGTAGGTTTTGATAACCGAAAACGATTAAAAAAGTCAGCATCATCATATCTTTCAAAGTGACACTTTCTCTTTGAATAATTTTTTATTCTTCTCAAATAAATCGTTTCGTCATCGAGTGATGAACTAGAGCTGGAAGAACTATCAAGCATGTTCATCATTTTTTCGTGAAGTATTCAGCCTCGTTATCAAAAAATATGGAGAAAACTAGGTTATGTCTGCTTTAAAGCCACTTTATCTTCGGTAAAGTTTAGAAATTCGCACTTTAAGTTAAAGGAAACTTTAGGCACTACTTTATCTTAAAGTACGATTATGGGACCACTTTTTCAACTTTAAGCCAACTTTAATATTTAAAGGCACTTTAAGTTGATTATGAAACTGGGCCTTATTAACATTAATATTAATAGTACAATTTGTGCAATTTGACAAATTAATTTCCTGTACTGCTGTTTTACCATTTTCCGTGGATGTGGAGGAATGATGCGCAGAAAAAATGGAATTTAAATTTAAATAATTTAAAATTATCTCCTTTGGATGTATTAATAAAGGTTTTTAAAATTTAATTCAAACTGTATTATTGCTCATTCTGCAAACCTTCACATGCCTGCCTTAAAAATGTACTTTTAACACTTATATCATAAATAACTATTTTTATGATTTTAATAGTTTATCACTTCATATGGATATTCTTCCACAATATTATTCTCTAAATAATGATAAAGTCACATTTTTCAATATAGTTTCATGTTTCCAACTTGCTCATAATGGCGGCGATAGCGGTACAAGAATTGGCGATTTATAATACAACAATTTTATCCCAAAGAAATGCCTTAAACAATATTTTATTGTAAAATAGAACAGTATACGATAAATGTGTTATAACGAAGAATATTTAGGCACTATACAACTAAAAAGTGTTTTATAATGCAACGCAATTGAGTGCCATACAATATTTATTATACAACATTATACAGCTTCAATAAGACAAGCTTAAGTAACTATTTTATAATGTTGTAGCTGTTAGTTATATATTATATTATAAAACTCTTATACAATAGGTATAAAATTCTTATAAAATGATATTTTTGATATTGTATAAACTTTATTTTAAAAGAAATGATCGTATAATGCGTTATATGTTGTGAAAGTCACTATAGAATCATTTAATACAATTTTCTTTAAAAAACAAAATTATCGCAACAAAAGGCTTAATAAAAATAAAAAGTCCTCAAAACAACGCTGTTATACAACAATTCAGTCCTCCTAGAATTCCATTTTGCTAGTTGGGATGTTCTCTGAGAGACAGAAGTGGATGAGATGAGAGAATTTTACTTCATAAGATTAGAAGAGTATTTTGAGTTGAGAATTGCTCTGGTTAAATCGTTAGTGACAAATTTATGTTCAATACTTCAAATTAATATTTGAAAAGTTGGTATTATAAGAAATGTTTTTAAATAACAGACCGAATGATGAGCTTAAAATAAAATATTCATTGATGAATTGACGCTATTACCCACCAGCCGTTGTTATTCCCACAGAAAATCACCCGCAAAAGGCATTTATTACATTTTTATTTTAGTTTTCCACGGTCTATCATTAAGTGTTCAAATATCAAATATTCATAGGATTCGTGTCAGTCTTTATATAAATTTTCGGTCTCAGTTTCGAATTATGTGAAATTTTTAAATTAACAGTTAGAGAAAATTATCAGCAACAAATATAAAATTGATAGCAACAGAAAGGGGATAATAATAGTAGATTACATAAATAATGAATGTGCTTGGAAAGCTGAACGTGAGCGAGGACTAATTGTAATATATTCGACATATTTAATTTTCCCATCACGCACTCAATATTCCGAGTAGCATGGCAATCAAGTGAATAATAAATTTCGGTTGACGTGCATTTTGGCGCATGAAATTTTATCGGGTTATTTATATCAAGTCTTGAAAAAACCAATAATCGACCAAGAGTTTTGCAAAAAACACTATTTCACAAAAAACGTTA
>CAJUYI010008755.1:0-10655 GCA_910591695.1 Galerucella pusilla | reverse complement strand
GTTATTGATTGTATTCAATAGCTATTAAAATATTTCACATAGTAAGGACTGGAGCAATTAATGACACTGCAATAGACCATCGATAGAAACATTTCCTATTCAAATTATATTAACTAAATCGTTATTATCTGATTTACAAATAAAATGGAATAACTATCTAAAGTGAGTTATATTTAATATCTCTGTAGATTTGAGTTACTGTATCATAGTTATCTGCATGCTGCACTATTCGCAAGATTGCTAGGTTAATAAGCAGCCAGTTTATATTCAATTAAGGAGATACAGCGCAAATTAATTTCGGTTATTTGAAGTTTCTCTGTTTGAAATGGAATTTTAGATAAGTTGCTGCAATTAGTACGGTAAAGATAAAAAGGTTAAAATTAATTAATTATGGAAACCCTTGGAAGTAGATGGTAGTTAGATATAGGTATCTCGGAATTGTATAATTTATTAAATTTACTTTGACCCAAAATCTGAATGTAAATGACCTTATGCCCAGCCAATTGAAAAGAATAGGAAATTAATAATGTCAGCATTCCTAAATTACGTATGAAAACTATGAAATTCAATTTTTTTTTAGTAAAGGTACATCGCGTATGAATATGAATATGAATGTACCTCGCAGAATATAAATGTGTGAAGTTATTCAATTGAAAGATAATGGGTGCTTTTTAACTTCAACTAAAAACGATCTAGAAGGCTCTGCTGGCGATAGGTACCCTCCTTGTGATTTTTAACAGCAATATATTTGTACAAATACATTGAAACAAATTTTATTTCATTTTAGGGATAATAACAAAAAACCGTCATGAATCTCATTGTTACAAAATGACGTCCAAGCTATTCAACATTTTTCACTTTCAATTGCATTAAAATGGATATCTACTGTTCATCAGTACTTGCGGCAACATCATATGTCTATTTAAGTGATATACACTTTGTGTATTTCCAAAGTAATGTTTACTGATATAAACACCACATTCCGGTATCTACTTTGATGGTTTTCCTTTGATATTGCTGAAACTGAAATGTGCGAATTTACTTCAACAAACCACGTCTATACCTTACTTGCAGGGAACAGTAGTGACCCCCAATTTTGATTCTTGTTTAATATAAACGAATATTCTGTTAGATGTTATAACCAATTCAGTAAAGGTTAAATAGTAGACTTCGTTTCACATAAGAAGAAGCCACGTGAAGCTTACAAACTGTCCTGCGCAGAAATCAAAATCGGTCTTGTTCATCTATATCTCTTCGTAACGACCGTTACACAGAAACGATCTTTCATGCCGGCAGCTATTTTATTATTGACATTTGAAGTTGTGTTGGAAGTACAAGATTTTTGATTTTGGAATATTTTAATGCGTTCAGCTGGTTTATTAGTGCAAGTGTTGTGTGTTTTAGTTGATGGTTATAGATAACTCTAAAAAAAGTTGTGGGTGTTTAAGAAAAAAGTATTCACAGTCGATGTTTAAGGCAATGAAGCATCACTTTTCTTTGGTATGGAGAATTTAAATGTGGACGGGTTAATCTTAGTGACACTCCAAGAACAAGTCCACCAGCAACAGCAGTCTCCCAGGAAAACGTCGATGATTGAAGTGAGCAAGAAAATTTACAGGAAAAGTTATTATTGGAAAAATCAATTTTTCGTTGGATGCTTACATCTGTAGACAAAAAACAGGAAGCAATTGATGGTTTCAGCTGACGCCATACTGTGGTGGATCGTGTGGATCGTATTGTAGTGCCATCTAGCGTCACTTATCGAAAGTAGGCCTGAGGTAGAAAAATAGGTAACTACTAAGGGTGATTAATGTGGCACCATCTACATTTTAATCACTTAAAAATATCAATGTTGCCATGTTTCAATTATAAACAAACTAGATATTTCAGTGTTCCTGAGAGACACCTTAAATATATTTGTGATATTAATAAAAGTGGAAAAGTTGTGTATTTTGTTTGTTTTAAGTTGAGAACATTATCTATGTATTGTTCGCCAATCGCCACACTTCTATTATGGAGAAAGATAAGTGAGTAACACAATACCAGCAATACCATGGTTTCAGTTTTCCAAAAGGGCCACGCGCTGGTAACATTGTGACACTTACTTATCTTTGTCCATAATAGAAGTGTGGCAAATAATGAATATTTATGTTTTTAACTTGAAACAAATAAAGTACACAATTGTAAGAAACCTTTTTTTCTAGTATATATTATGTATAAACTTGATAATTTTAAAATGTACACGAAAACATATTATTCATAATACCACAAACATATTAAAGGTGTGCGTCTTGGTTTTTTACAGGAACTCTGAAATATCTAGTTAGTTTATAATTGAAACATGACAACATTGACATTATTAAGTGAGTTGAAAGTAGATAGCTGTACACTAATTACAGTTTCTCATTTCCCAGTTTTCTACCTTGTACCTACTTTCAATACGTACCGCTAGATAGCACCACAATCGATCCACCGCAAAATGGCGGCATATAAAACCATCAATTGGGGCGTCCATTTCCAAAACTTTTTAAATCCATCGGATGTGATTTCGAGAAAATCCAACTTTTCTGATAACTTTGTTGGGAAATCAAATAGGTTTAAGCGACTGGTTTATTATTTTGAGGATGTCCTTTAAAACTGTCTTTCGGTCAGCAATAAAATATTAGATAATAATTTACTGGATTATTTGAAAAACAAATTAGGATTAAACAAGTTTTGGAAACATATTGCGGATTTAGACAGTTTTGGAAAAGTACCTGTAGGGTTGCGAACTTAAAGAAACTCATGTGACGCAAAAATATTATTTATTCAACTTAAAAACTCTTAAAACAAAACTTCTTATTCTCATTTAATAAAAAACAGGTCCAGAATGTAACATATTTTAAATTTGCAAGTCATCATCTTCTGTAATATTTAGGGGGGATCTAACAAGTTTTGGAACCGTAGCATGCAATGAATAACATAATAATATCGGATCTATGCAGTTTTGAAACAGAAATTACATCGGTGGATTTAAATACTTTTGTAACAGTGTTTATGAAGGATGTAGCTAGTTTTGGAAACGTACTCTTTTTTTGATAGGTATCATAGTATTATTGGAAGAAATCAGATTTGGTACAGTAAAATTATACAGGTATATGTCAAAGTTGTCAAAGGAGGGATTTTCGCCATTTTCTAAATTTTAGTAAAAAATGGATCTAGTTAGTTATGGAAACGCACGCCTCAATTAGAATCGATTGATTTCAAAACACTCTAAATTGGCTGAACACAGAAAACTCTTAAAGTATAGTTCTTTTTACGATCTAAGAAACTGACCTGACCTGAGATGGGATGATGACATGCAATAGAGCCATGAAAGTATTAGCCGTGACAGGGCCGTATTTATTTTGTTGGCGGAAAATAAATTATTACCTGAAAACTTTTGGGTCATTCTTGTTATTTACTTAGTACTTTTTCTTCTTCATCAAGTATAGTGTGGCTCTGCACGGTAAATCCGAAAAGTTTCATGGATTTATTGTATCTCAATCCTAAGTCAAGTCACTTTCTTAGATCGTGGATAGAACTTTACTTATACAGGGTGGTCCGTAAGTAATTGTACATAAAAGTACAGTACAATCGTCACTTCAAAATATCGCGATTTCAAACCAACAAGTTTCAATGAAATGTTAATATTAAGATATATAATATATAGGTTGGGGGTTTTTGATAAAAAAGTCATAATTTTGTACCTGTAATTTTGTAGAGGGTGCCACATAGGCCACGTATGCGGCATAAATGTATGCAAAACTTTTTTGCCTTCTACATTATAGACCAGTAACTGAAGGGGCAAACCTATCAATATATTTGTCCATCAATAATTTTTTTTTGGCTTGATTTGACATTTTATTTATTTTAAAAGGTTTATTATCCCTTGTTTTTTCAAATGGGGTCTGAGGAGGTCCTGAATGTTCCTAGAAATTTTTTTTCAGTATCTTTGTGGCGTTTCAATAAAAAGTTTATTTATTTATTTGCATTTTTCAGTCGTTTTCGGAGTTCTCACAAATCTTGTAAACAAGCGAAAATAAAGAACTAATGTTCAATTATTTTGTTATTAAATGCACACCATTTGAAAGCTTACTATGTCTACTCTCTGAACCAATATTTTTATTCGGAATACAATGCACTTATTTTCCAGGGACCGGGAAAATTGGTAACACGGGTGAAAACCGGCCTTTTTTTAATGCTTTTTGTTCTCCGCTGTTACTTTTTTGAGAACTAATACCCACACTGAATTAAAGCTTAGATTCTTACCTTTCCATCCATATAACTTGTTCCCCATATTTGAGCGCTGCCAGAGAGAATCGTACCTAACCTTACCACGTGTACCCACGCGCCCACTCCAGTGGTCTGCTCTTTTTTGGAGCAGTCGTAACCGTTTGCACGAATTTTATAAATATTTTATAAATTATTATATAAATATTTCACGATTATCGATTGATCAATTGAAAAGAAGAATTTTTTAAAGTGAATGAGTGACAATTTTGACTTGCTAGTCCTGCATCAAGAGGGAACATAAAGAAGAAGGTTTGCTGGATTTTCAATTAACTATTTGAATTTATTATTATTATTATTATTATTATTTATTTTTTTTATTGTAATCTTTGACAGCCATGGAAGAGGACTCCATTCCAAAGTGCTTCGTTCGTAACGAGGATGTTGTCGATAATATGGTCGATGTCAGTCGAGGCTTGGAAAACTTGATTTCTGTGAGCAAAGAAAGAGCGTTCTCCAGCATAAACAAGCATGTTACTCGGGTTGAAAAATTATAGCTCTCGCCTTGTCGCGGATTTTTGCAAAAACTGGCATTCACTGGTGCCTTTACCCTACTCTGAATTTTTCTATGTATTTTGTATTTTCAATCTAATTTTTATAAAAATGAATGGTATTTGTTTAAAAATTCCTTGTTTTTCTGAAATCCTGCACCTATACTGTTCCTTCTGAAGTTTGCGAAAAATTTGCAAAAAATTTAAAAAATTCAAAAAATATTTATCAAAAAATTATTATTATCAGCTTTTACAGGTATTGACTTACTAGTAGCCAAAACGCCGTCACTCAAGACTGCCACATGAAGCAATAACATTTCGCAATTTTCTAGTAAATTTGCGACTCATATCCTTGAGAAATTACACTGAACATTGACTAATAGAATGAAGACACACAAAAATCGTGTGGAATACGCTAATAATTGCCGAAAAAACGATTTGTGCCCGGATTTTCATGTGTATACACCACAATTTAGCGAGTGCAGGTATTCCGCTGGCGCCATCTACAATTGGTCTCCAAAGTCTAACAGGTGAAAATCTATGTATTTCCGAGGCCCTCGAGCAGAAATTTAGTAAGAAACCACCAAAAATATTCGGTGTATAAATTTTGGTTTTTTCAAAGGCCATTTTCGCAAAAAATATTTGTGTTGCGAAAAAAAAGATCGGGACCGTTTTTGTAGATAATTTAACGACCTTCATTTTTTATCTGAACAAAAATTGTCCAACTTGCGTATTTCGGGAGATATTGACGGAAAACCGTTTTTTTGGGACTTCAGGGGCCAATCTTGCGGCCAATCTTGGAGAACTTTTTCTCCCTTTGAAGTACCTGTCAAGACCTACAAATCAAGCCAAAAAAAATTATTGGACAAATATATTGATAGTTTTGCCTATTTTCAGGTCTTCAGTTACTGGACTATTAGCGCCACTTTTGTAAAAAATAATTGAAGCCACATAATTACAACGAATGAAAGGTATACTTGTAAGTATCCCCAAATCTTAACGGTTTTAGAGATAATCACATTCTAGTGATTGAGTAACTACATGACTATTATTCAATGAAATTACATTCGAAAATAATGTAGTGTGGACGATAATTATTTTTTTAGTATTAAGATGAACAGTATTAGGGTATAGTAGCAGTTAACATGGAAAATATGTATGGTACTTTTAAGATTTAAATATAATAAATATCGTACATACACCTACATTTTTCGAACGTAATTTCATTGAATAATAATCATGTGGTTAATCACTTAAATGTGATTATCTCTGGAACCGTTAAGATTTGGGAATACTCACAAATTTACCTTCCATTTGTTGTAATGATGTGGCTTCAATTATTTTTTACAAAAGAAGTGCTAATGTAAAAGGCAAAAAAGTTTTGGGCACATTTATGCCGCATACGTGGTATATGTGGCGCCCTCCACAAAATACATCAAAATAGGTACAAAATTATGATTTTTCATATCAAAAAACCCCCAACCTCAAATTTTTGTGCATATACGCCAAAAAGTGTTAAAGTTATTTTGAAAAGAAAATTGAAATTTCATGTTCATCACCCTCTATCTCTCTTAATATTAACATTTTATTGAGGCTTGTTGGTTTGAATTGCAATATTTTGAAGTGAAGATATTTTGTGTACTCCTATGTACAATTACTTAAGGACCACCCTGTATACAATATTGTCCGTGGTGATAAATTTTGGTTTATTCTTATAAATCCACTGCAAGATCAAATGAGGCACCCAGAACCAGAACAGCCTAAGCCACAAATCAACGAAAAATGAGTTATACACAGATTTAACTACTAAAAGCATTAATTTATCAGGTCCAAATTGGCCTAACCCACTTTTCGCTATTAGGTAATAGATGGCACCACAAGTATGTTCTGGCATTTTAAAAAGCTATACTAAATCTAGGACCAGTACGGCCTAACCAACAATTTTGTGGGTTAGGCCATTCTGGTATACTAGGTGCACATGTTTATTGATATAATTATTATAGTAACATTTGTTTGTTTGTACATAAAGAACAGGAAGAAAAAATGGATTTTAGCGATTTAGATGGTATGTATAGCTGATATTTATAATTTTTCAAAATATTTTAAAAGTAGATCTTCCATATGCGATTTTTTAGTGATTTTGGGGCTATGTTTTTACCTACATTTTTTTTCTAGTAAGTGAAGAAGAACCGTTTGAGAGTTCAGGATCAGAGTATGTTCCTTCTAATGATGGAAGGGAAGTTCAACGTTTGTCTGATTACGAAACAGAGAACGCTGAGCCCGTGTCTACTGCTAATGTCGAGAAACAACTTGAAAACAAGGAGAATCTGAATGAAGAAACTAAGGAAATCAAAAGAGGAAAAAAGAGAACTCGAGTAGTAGATTAGAAAAATATTAGAAAAAGATCCAAATGCAAAGGAGAAAGCTACCAGTCAACTACAGGGAAAGTCATTCCTGCTAAAATATTGTCTTGAAGTACACAGGATACAGTTCAACTACAACTTCTGTATCCCAACGGTCATGCTATTTCCAAACCAAAGAAAAAAGATTTGCTGGAGCAGCTACCAATGATTCCTCCACTATACCACGATTTTTATAAAAATTTGAGAACTTCCATCATTACAGATGACATTTTGGATATTTCTGACAACGTGCAGGAGGATGCCATTATGAAATAATTTCTTTTTTATAAGAATATAATTTTCATTTTTTTTAGTGCAGTACAAACACGAGTTTGTTTCTAATAATTTTAAGTCAATATCAGTTTATATGCTTTTTGTAGAAGATATATTTTTTATTTTTTTGTAATTTAACGATTGAAACTTGATTTTGTGTGTGTATCTATCATTTCTTCTGTAAATCTAGAACGAAAAGTTTACTTTGGGCTAGTCGAAATATTTTTTTTGTTCAATGCCAAAGTGGCCTAACCCACAATTATTTCTTAGTTTCTTAGTATTACTGGCCTATTTTGATTGGTCCATGATACAATAAGTATACTTCTAACCATTATATAAAAAAACAGTATAACAATCGTTTTGGCTGATTTGTAGATTATCAACAAAAATGCATTTTTTTCTTTTCGTATTTTCTCCATAATAGCTTTTACGGGGTTGGGCCTTTCTAGTTCTGGGTGCCTCAAATAACTGTCACTGTGGATTGGTACATAGCGATTTGTTCACCGGAAGTGATTGCTGAGTTTCGGAAACCCCCAACGACGAATGATCCCCCACGAAGACAATGCAAGTTCCCAGCTCGGAAAATAATTCAATTTTTAAATCAAGAAAGCATCTAATTGTTGGACCATCCTCCATACAATCCCGACCTAAGACCTAACAACTTGTCTACTTTTCTAAAAATAAAGTTCTCGCTCAGATATTTCGTTGACAGAAATAGCCCTTGCTGGTGTAACTGTTATTGACGAGAAAAACATTCCTAAGCTACTGTGGGAACATTCTATGGGTCCCATATTGCAAAATATTCCAGTACGCAAGCAATTTAAAAAGTTTAAATTCTTGCATCTAGTTTTCTGTATTAACAGCTATTCTCCTGCAAATTCATATCTTATTACAAAGGATAAAAAGGTTGTTCAATTGGAAAATATTGTGGTAAACTCTCAGAACACTACACTCCTTAAAGGAAAAGAATTTATGCTTCATGATTCTTACTATGAATACCCCTTTGATTCTGCCACTTCAGGGATCTACCTTTTGAGAAATATATCAACAATATTAGGAGTTTGGTATACCAATGATATATTAACAAAATGTTCACTTATTCCTGACAAACACTCGGATAATATGGTGTGTTTTCCACCAGTGCAGTCTTGTGCATATAATGTTTGTGCAATTTAACAAATTTTTATGGAAGTGTTTGTTATTTTCAATCAGGGCTTTCCAATGTTTTTTTTTAAATAAAATATTTCTAATTAATTAAGAGCTACACAGGGTATTTTCAACTGACACTTACAACGTTTGCATGTAGATACCTCTCGTAAAATTGGACAAAAGGATGTGAGGATTAAGGGGTCCAGCACATTCACTTTTCGAAATACAGGGTGTTAAAGTTTCAAAAAATTAAATGTTTCAATTCGATAACTTTAGAATGGATGGATAAATTGATTTGACAAGTTGTTTTGAATGTAAAAGGGCATATTTTGATGGAAAAATATTTTTCAATTTTTAATCCAGTGGTGTAGATTTGAAAGAATATATTACCTTTCCCTTCCCATTTTTTACGCCAATGACATTCGAAGCAAGTTTTATTCAATTTTGTATTCCTCAATAGTTTTCACGTGAAAAACGAATAACCTTTACATATTATAAAATATGTATTTTCCAAGATATTTAATGATCTCATGAAGTCCGCAAAATCATTTTGTAATAATTAATTTGAAAAAAAAATGTCTTGTATTTTTTTCAATAACTATATACCAAGTACTTATTTGGAAAGGTCATTAGAAAATAAGTTCAAATGCACATTTAATTTTCTAATGGAAAAAATGGATAGTTGTGTTTGAAAAAGTCAAACTCCATTTTCATACCACTTTTGAATACTCACAAGTACTTAATTATAATACAGCCATACGAGTAGAAGCGCAGGAAATTTAAAACTAAAACCTGAAGTATGGCGCGGTACGATTCGCCGCTGTGGTAAAATTTTTTTCTATTCTCAGCTCTTTTTCCTCAATTTTTGAAACAAAAATAACTTCGCTTTATTTGAATTTAATGTTTTTTAGACAAAAATTGTGAAAAAGAACTGAAAACAAAAGAAAAAAGTTTTCACCACAGCGACGTATCGAACTCCATTCTTTAGGATTAATTTTTCTCAATTTCCTGTGCTTCTACCTGTATGACTATGTCCTAAGCACTTGTAGGTATTCAAAAGTGGTATGAAAATGGAATTTGACTTTTTTAAACATAACTATCCATTTTTTCTTTGAACTAGAGTGAATTTAAGGAAATTAAAAGTGCATTTGAACTTATTTTTTAACGACCCTTCCAAGTCTGTTATTATTTTTTATGGACGCTAATTGGTGAAAAAGTTAACTCACGTTTGACAGTTTTTGCTCAGGAATCCCTATGTCGCATCTTATAAATACGTACAATGAATAATTTTTTCAAAAATACTACAAATAGAATATAAATTTATTTAAGGTCACAAGAGGTTTTAGTAATAAACCTATTATTTTTACTTGTAGTTTTTTATTATTGGGAATCATGTTTCTAATTTCAGGACACATTCACGTCATTCAAATGACGACTCTAGAACGTCCAAAATACCATCTTAAAGAACGTCAATATGACATCTAAAATAACAGATGTGAGGACGTAATTCGTCCCTGACTTATAGAGGTCATTCACACGTCATTCGTATGTCATAAAGACGTCTCAAATGACGTCAAGGATGACCAAAAAAACGTCATTTTCACGTCATCTTGATACGAACTGCGTGGTCAAAGGTTTTGGCGCCCATAAGATGCTGTCAAACTGTTTTGAATGTACCAACAAGCAAGTGAAATAACTGCTTTCAGAATTATTTACAAAAGATGCAAAAATTGCAATTTTTTCTTCGTTTATAAAATGAAAGTGTTCTACTGTTTTTAAGCTCCACATGCAAAATTTAAAAGAGCATGACGGTTGAGTAAAAATGTTGACTTCTCTTTATAGTAATTTATTGATAACTCCTACGCCACTGCATCAAATATCCAAATGCTAAATGCAGGTGTAATTACTAGGTACATAATTCAGTTCCCAGCTACCACCGTAACTTTTCCTGGATCACCGCGGCTGGAGAAATAGCGAAGAGAAGGGGTTGATATTAACCGCCCCTTGCCCTAACTCCTCTAACACCAAT
>CAJUYI010008754.1:0-10657 GCA_910591695.1 Galerucella pusilla | reverse complement strand
GAAATAGGTAAGACAATCTCACAATTATTATGTAAATGTATATGATAAAATAAACAAGGTTTTTTTACAATTAAAAAGAAATGATGCAGTTTAGCAGAATTTTCTATTTAAAGAGATGTTATTGTAAATCTTGATGTATGTATACAACACCATGTTCTGAATATAATCTTTATTGAAAAAACAAAGCTCAACATCTGCCTGCTTCTTTTTCAGATAACCCTGCTTTCAGATTACCTATCTTTAATGTATTCATATGTGTTACACCTGCCTGCTTCTTTTTCAGATAACCCTGCTTTCAGATTACCTACCTTTAATGTATTCATATGTGTTACACCTGCCTGCTTCTTTTTCAGATAACCCTGCTTTCAGATTACCTACCTTTAATGTATTCATATGCGTTATATTTCAAACTTGTGCTGTGGAAGAAAAAAAGCTTCTTATTTTTTTAAGGCAACTTCAACTATTTGTTAGAGCTTGGAAGTGGGTTTCTTTAAACTCTTTCAAGAACTGAACCCATTTGTAGCCATTAGATAAACTTATCTTTCAGCACTATTATTATTATTGTTAGACTCCTACCAAATCTACATTCTATAGCCTTATTTTTCAATCGCATGAAAATATTTTACCTGCTCATTTTCTTGTTGTTTGAAATCGTAAAATCAACAGACTCATTTTTTGGGAATTGTTCTTTTAAAATTTTACACACCTTAGATACTACAGCTATTATGATCAATCCAAATATGATTTTTCGTTAAATTTAAATACATTGTTTCCTCAATTGAATATATGCCTAGATCTCTTCAAAATATTCAGGGTGTTTCTTCCATTTAATTTTCTCTTCATATAGCTCACGATTATTGTATTGCAGTTAGTTTGATGTACATCTGATCTATGTTTGTGAATTTAAATGTAGACACATGCTTATTACAATTAAATATTATCACAAGCACAAACATATTTACACTCCACAAATCCCAGTGGACATCTCTCAAAAATGATAAACTTTCAAGAATAGAAACCAAAACCTTTCAACAAAATTGAAAATTATACATTTAAAATGGTTTTCATGTAAAATACATGTAATAATCTGCCAATAATTTCAGATGAACATCTTATTGCATTCTAAGATGAGTTATAGCTTAACTAGAATTTGGATTTGGGGAAATCGAGGGTCATTTAATGACTAAAAGAGAAGCTCCTAAAGTTTGATAAAGTAATATTCAAGAGTGATATAACAAGACCTTGATAAATAGTGGGACATTCCATGTCAAATAACCAATAGTTGGAATGGATCCTTTTGATTTGGATGATATATCTTTGAAATTATTAATGCCAAAATAATGTCGAGTCAAATTATTGGAACTGTGCAAAAATCTTCCACAGCACTCGTTTTCAATTGGTTATAACGAATTTGATTATTCCAATAAAAATTTGCGTATAACCTTCTTGATGATCTATTTTTTGTGCCAGCCGTTCAAATCTCATTAGAATCCGGTCTATTCTATTTGCTAACCAAAAGTTTTAATTGTTTTGGAGATTAGCCGTCAAATCCCATCGGTGTTACAGTTTTTTGTGTGTGGTTGCCTATACCAAAATCGTTGATTAATGAATGATTTTGTGTACGGGGTGTCTGATTAGAAGAACTAACCAGCTGTATCCCAGAAAGTATCGTTTCTTGATTATTACGAATTTTCACGTAAATTTTCTAATTAAACGTATGTCCAAGTTTTTGGTTATACAGGGTGTTTCATTGGGAAAAGGCCTAACGTTAACTGTAGATGTGGATCACTTTAGTGCTTCCAAAAACCTATATTCAACGTTTCTTCTGCACTTTATAACCGAGATACAGGGTGGTTTATAAATGTAACCTATTTCTTTCGAACCTCATAAATTCCGAGTTACCCTGTATATTATTTTGAAATTTGGTACAAGTGATAACCATTATCTAGAAACTTCATCAAAAGCATCTTCATAAAGATAATGCAGGTCCGGCTTAACAAAAAATTTCAAAACTTGTCTTTCCCAAAAACAAAGCCCTGTATATAGATTTCTTTATAATTGGGAAGAGTATAAAAAATCTGATCTACAATTTCCTTTTTATATTTCCGCAGACAACTTTACTACCAAAATTTTACCGTCAAAGTAATAATTTATGCACGTTTTGGGGGTTAACAATGGTATCAGAGAGTTTTTATTTTATTTTTTAGCTTGAAATGAAATCTATTCAATGCATCTAGAGAGGCATCCTAGAAATTCAATTGAGTTTGTACGTTTACGAGTACAGACCACTAAAAAATGTGATTACAGGGTTGTACTTGTATATATACTCAACCAATTTGTTTCAAATATTCCGAACACCCTGTATAACGATATGTATCTGGAAACCATGTACTTCTACATTTGGAATAACGAATATAAAATACGAGAAATGAATTTATCCTTCAAAAAACGGAGAGGTTTTTATTAATTTCTTTAATTGACCTGAAAAAAAAACAAGAAATTCCAACAACATTGTCCAAACGAAGCAAGTCTAACCTACAAAAATTGCAGTATAAATTCATTTCTCGTATTTTACTCTTGTAGATGTAGAAGTGCATAGTTTCCAGATACATATCCTTATACAGGGTGTTCGGAATATTCGATACACATTGAATGAGTATTTCTAAGTACGGCCCCGTAATTACATTTTTTAATGGTCTGTACTCGTAAACATAAATACTCAATTGAGTTTCTCGGATGCTTATCTAGATGTATTAAATAGATTTCATTTCAAGCTGGATTCGATTTTTTATACTCTTTCCAATTATGAAGGGCAATTTAAAAAAAAATCTATATACAGAGTGTTGTTTAATGTTTTTAGGAAAGACTAGTTTAAAAATTTTTTTGTTAAGCCGGACCTGCATTATCTTTTTGGAGATGCTTTTGATGGAGTTTCTAAGAAATGTTTATTACGTGTACCAAATTTCAAAATAATTTATAGGGTAGCTCGGAAGTTATGAGGTTCGAAAAAAACAGGATACATTTATAAAACACCCTGTATCTCGGTTATGAAGTGCAGCACACACATTAAATATAGGTTGTCGGAAGCACCAAAGTGATCCCACCTACAATTAAAGTTTGGCCCTTTGCCAATGAAACACCCTGTATTATCCTAATATTTTTTGGTTTATTCGATAGGCGAAAAACAGTTGTGTGTCACACAAGCAGGAAACGATTTAGCAGCCCTATACTTTCAGCTTCCCTCGCTTCTCTACGCTGTATCGTGTATCTACTTGTGTCGGGCTGCTAAAGATCATATTCTGCACTCGTGACACAATCAACCATCGTGCTGCAGAGCTGATCGTGAAGGGCTGCTGAAGCGTTTATCATAATATAGAAAAATAAAACCAAAAACTTTGACGTTCACTGGAGTTTAATGAAAAAATGTAAATTAAACTTGAAAATTAGAAGTGACAGATGGTGAAAAACTTCAATAACTGCGGTGTTAAGAACTTTCCGCCCTTGGGCTGCTAAACAATTCTTTACGCACTAATTTTCGTGTTCATATGATTGGTTTTCCGAGTATGCCAAAAATTTATAGTAGCCCAAGGAACTATGAATATTTTTTTAAGGAGCCGTCCCTTCGCCGGCACCATCTCAGCCTCCTGGGCTTATTGTGGATACTCCTATTGTTCAGCCTATTCAGTCAATCCGTTCCCTGTATTAGCTTATTCAGGTTGATTTGGGGTCTACCATACAGTTTCTGCCTCCTGTGGTCCGGTGTCTCACAGTTGCATAGTATATGCAGAGCTGTTTCAGTATTTTTTTGCATCTTCTGCATGTAAGGTCTCCGTTATACAGCCCTATTTTAGGTGTATTTTGGGTGTTTAGGTGCTCCTTTGAGGGAAAGTGTCGCGTAAGTAGCCCCGTTATTGTTCCTGCTCATTGAGAGCAGCTCTTTCGTTACTTTTTCTGATGATTCTTTTATGAATTTCTTCCCATGTATTTGCCAGGTTTTATTTTTCCAGTGTTTATTGTGTTGTTCTTTCACCCACCCTTTTAACCATGACCTAGTTAAGCATCTGGGGATGCCCACAGCTAGTTCGGGTCCGTTCATCAGAGTTGACGATCCTGCTCTTGCGAGTTCGTCAGCTTTTTCATTGTCAGCGATTCTTTTGTGACCTGGGACCCACTCCAGTGTTCCGAGTCGCCAGTCTTCTAAGCTCTTCGCCGCATTCCATACCAGCCGAGATGTTACCCTAGAGCTCTGAAATGTTTTAAGGGCAGCTTGACTGTCACTATAGATCCTGATCTGCCTGTTGTTGTAGGCTCTCATGATGCTATTTGCCCTTACACATGCAAGTATTGCATAGACTTCTGCTTAAAATCCCGAGGCGTATTTTCTAAGCGAGACGATTCCTTCATATTTGCCCGCTCCGGTGCCGAGCTTATTCTTTGATCCGTCTGTGTACCAGATCAGTTCATTCGCTCTATTGAGTGGTGATGCGTTCTTTTTCTCAAGCTCCTTTCGATCTTTGATGACAATCTCGAATTTCTTGCGAAAGATATATCTGGTGGTCATGTGGTCTGTTGGCATTTTGAGTGCCTTATTTCTGTGTGTCCTCTCCCATGTGCCACGTAATGGTCTGATGCTTTTGTCCAGTCGGGTTAGAGCTGCTCTATAAACATTACTTTCGTTCATAGTTTTAGGTTTTTTTTTTTCCATTTTGGGAGCCGTTCAGATGCCGGGAGCACTGCAGCCTATTGGCTTATTGTACTCTGTACTAGTTTTAGGGTTGGAATGGTTCATTTAAAAAATATATATAATACACTTTGGTTTCAAAACTTTATTTTCTTTTAGACCTCTACTTACTTAACAAAAAGTTAATTTTTAAGATAAACACACAGTTTTTGTGTGTAATATTATAATTCAAACCCTCTTAGTTGCTTAATATATATTACAGGTTCAGAAGCAGTTCTTAAACTATTAAAAGAAGTTGATAGTTATATTCCCACTCCTGTAAGAGAATTGGACAAGCCATTTTTACTTCCTGTAGAACACACATATTCAATTCCTGGAAGAGGTACTGTAGTAACTGGAAGATTAGAACGAGGAATTTTGAAAAAGGGAGCTGAATGTGAATTTGTAGGATATAATAAAGTGCTAAAAAGTACAGTTACAGGAGTAGAAATGTTTCATCAAATATTGGATGAAGCTCATGCTGGAGATCAAGTTGGAGCATTAGTTAGAGGATTGAAAAGAGATGATGTTAAGAGAGGTTTGTATTTATGAAAAGTAAAAAAAATAGTATATACATTTTTTAACACATCACATTCATAAATTTATATTTTGTTAACATTTCTTATCAAATGCACCTATTATGCAGATTTATAGCAAACTATTTTTTAGGGACTTTTTTTTCGGGCTGAGATGGGAATCTCATGTTCGAATGGGTCCTAACCAATACCCAGGCAGTCTTGGACTCATCCCCAAGGGAATGCCTACCAACCAAACCCACCTCAAGCTCGCCGTTACTCCCGCCTCTTAATCACTACCCTAACATACTTCAAGGTGGGTGGCGGTCCCTCACACACTCTCCGTCATCTACTCCTTTCTATCATTCCTATCTCTCACATGCCTTCTCTTTCCTAATCATGCTCTCCATTAGATTCATCGATAACACCCTCCATCCATCCTATACACTTTTCTTCCCGCGGTCTGCTTTCTCCTTCCTCCTATTTGCCCAGATTCGTCCCCTCTGAGGGGTCCAGAGGGTACCTCCCATGTTTTCCCTCTCCGTCTACATCCACTCCCTTCCTTTCCCTACTACGTTCTGTCTCCCCTGGCTTGTGTCCTCTTTCCTCACATACCCTACAAAGGAAGGCCTGCCGACAGTCTCTGGCTATGTGCTCCACGCTCTTACATAGCCAGCATTCCCTTATATTCACCACCCTCTTGGCATTACCCCCGCTACCTGGTGGCCCTTCACTCCATTTTTTTAGGGACTACGTTGAGGAGACAATGCAATCCACTCGACATAATTAAATCTTTGGTTTCCAAATATTTCATATTCACAATGTATATGTTAAAGAGAGTCTTTATTATGTCTGCATTTTTTAAAGTCTCTTTATACAACTTTTTCCGATGATATTTCAAATGGTTGTGACCATTAAAAAAAGAAAATTGAATAATAAACATAAATAGAGTTTTAACAATTTGTTAATGTCAGGTTTCAATTTATTATCACTAATCCCAAGCTCAACCAAACATAATAATCTAAAAGCAAATGAAAATTAATGTACTATTTCCCACAATCCCACAATCAATTCTTCCACAATGTGAGCTCTACAATTGTCAACTAACGTAATGTTTTGTATGTATGTATGTATTTTGGGGTAATATTCACTGAGACCTAAAGGATCTATTGTGCCCCCTTACTTCCTCTTAGTTTCAGAGGGGAGTCTCACAAACAAGTAGTTCCTTTAGTTCTATTTCCCGCAGGAATTTTAGGATGTCTGCAGGCTTCAACTTAGGTAAAGGTTCCTCTTCTATCCAGTAATCTCTCAGGTGCTGTGCTGTCTAGGATTCTGAAGTGCTGTACAGTTGAAAAGTATGTGGATGGAGGTTTCTTCTTCCATGCCACAAAATCTACATTCTTCTTCCTCCACTATTTTGAGCTTTTTCAGGTGCCCATTCAGGCGACAATGTCCCGTTAGGATCCCTGTTAAAATTCTTAGCGCAGTTTTACTTTGACGTATGCATTAATTTGATCTCAACAGGTTGTACTCACCCAGAGGAGTCTTTGAAAACGTAATGTTTTGAAAAGTTCTGTCATTTTTTGATGCAATCAATTCCCAAACGATGGATAGGTATTACACCTGTGTCTAGCACCTTGGGCTCCTGTTCCAATGTCTGCCTTAGGTCCGTCTGTGTACCATACCAGCGTTCCTTCCTGGCTGCGTGCTTCCGACCCATTCCAGTTTAGCTGGATTCTGTATAGTTGGTTGTCGTTAATTGTGACCAACATGTAACATGTTATCACTTCTCATTTCAAGAAGTGAATTGTAGATAACATCTGGGATTCTGGAATGACTATGGGTGTTGGTTCCTTTATGCCAGTTCCGATTGTATTCCAGTCTGTATACGCTTGACGTGCAGGACAACAGCAGCTATCATACAATCAAAGTAGGTGTGGTCAAACGCTCCTTCGATATTAAGAAATGCTCCGAGAGATATTTCTTAAATTTCCAGTGCAGCCCTAATTATCGACACCAGTTGGTCTAAGGCTGCTTCACAGGATTTTCCTTAGGGATAGGCATGATGGTTACAGTGAAGTGGCCTTTCAATGAGAAAGTTCCCGAATTTGCCTATCAATAAGTCTCCATTGTCTTCAGCATGAAAGACGACAGAGTTATTAGCCTGAATGACTTTGCCTGGTTTGGAAATAAAAACAAATCTGGATCTTTTGCAAGCAGTTGGAATATATCCAGTTGCCAGAGATGCTCTGAAGAGTTTACAAAGTACTGGAGACAGATGT
Source organism: Galerucella pusilla (assembly GCA_910591695.1). Lineage (NCBI taxonomy): Eukaryota > Metazoa > Arthropoda > Insecta > Coleoptera > Chrysomelidae > Galerucella > Galerucella pusilla. Next base: position 3,140 of record CAJUYI010008754.1, on the reverse strand, counting down.
TTGCCGCTGCTGCAGATGCGCTGGGATTATACCATATGATCTAGGAGCTTTGTATGGCTCGACCGAGTTGATGGCCCAACTCAATTTGCTCTGGGTTATGACTTTGTTGGCAGCACTTCAATCTTACTTTCTCGTACGAGCTAAGTGAGCTGGGTGTCTGACGGATAGCTCGGTTCCTAACTCTAACAGAATCTGGTATAGGTAGTTTCCACCTCTGCACAGAATTTCCTCCAAAACTCCCTTTTTTGCCTTCCTGATCTGTTTCTTCTAAACAATCAAAGAGGAGTCGGGATGGGGTTTGCCACCCGATTCACTATTACTATAAGCTCATTTAATAACCAGGAGGAGTAATTTGAAAAGCCTCACCCACACCACTAAAAGTTACCAGATTAGTTAGTCGTGTTCCAAATCTATTAAATATGCCTTGATTGATGAAGAAATCAGCCACGCATAGTCATAAGACTCATAAGTATTATTTAGATGTTTATTGTTTCTACCTAAGCATTAAACAGACGGGTATTCTGTCATATGTAAAACTTTTTCCTGTTTCGTATTTGAAATTTTCAATTCAAACTGAAAGACTAGAACATACACATTACTCTAATATGGCTGTTTTTAATTAGCAAATAACTGAATGCAATAAAAAGGAAGTAAATAGGTCAATTTCTAGAAATATTCTATAATTCTCACTATACTTTCACTTTCAGTTATCAAATACTTGAAAGACACTCTCTTAATGGTAATCTTCCTTTTTTTGCCTCCAAAAACCAATTTTCTAACAAAATCCATTCCTTTCTATATTGTTTCAAATCTTCGATACCTTATAACCTCCATAGACAGATATTGTCATGTTCTACTTTTGACGATATCTTTCCAAATGTGTAAAAATACAATGTTGCGGGTGGTTGGCCACAACACTGTTTTTGTAGCTTTCTTCCTTCGATTTAGCAAACTGGTTTCTCAAAGGGCCGGTTCAGCTTTGAAATAATATACACTTAAGGGTTGTCAACAAGTTATAAATATTTTATTGAATAACAACCGTTCAAAATCAGTATATACTTATGGGACAATAAATGTAGACAACCCTTTCAGTTTGCAATAGGAAGTAATAGAAACAATCTTACTCTTTCCCTTGTTTTCTTCAAAGCACTATTCACTATGAGATTTAATTTGAATTTAGGTTTTTTATCACTGTGATTATTAAACTTTAATTTTTTTATTGGTGAACCATTTTACCTATTTGAAGCACGTCTCAGCGTGCTTAAATCGAACTTTAAAACACGCGTGTGTTTTAAAGTTACCGTGGCAACATCAACAAGTCTAAATCATGTCTAAATGACAATTTTTTCATCATTGATCTGACAGGAGTAGTTTGTAAAAAAAAATCTTTTAATCGAACAATATTTAACAATGTCAAATTTATAAATTAAAATGGAAAATGTCGTTGGTATTGCTTGAAATATTAATATTTCGATTTTTCAAATCTTAGGAAATGGTATTCAAATTAATACTATTGACATTCACAGAACTCAATAAGGTTGAGCTTCTATCAAAATACAAATTAGTTTATGTTTTTCTCATTTCCATGACAACGCAAGGAATACATCATACACATCACGAATTCAAAAATTTGACATTTAGTTCTTATTTCCATCTATGATTTCCATTTCTTGTTGTTGTAGTAGTTATAGACCAGTATTTATAATTTCAAAGTGCACCAATAAAAAAAAATAGCGTAAAGTATTCGTGGATAACTGGTCTTTGAAACACTTGCTCTATTTCGAGCACTCCGGCTTCGCCGTCGTGCTCGAAAAATCGCGCGTGTTTTAAAGACCTTAATATCCACTTATACTTAAATATACTTTTTTATGGAAAATGCACTTATTATGAAGGAAAATGCAGGAATTGGTCGGAAATGTCGGTTTATACCGGGAATGAAACAACTTAACACACTGTCGTTGACACGTTATATCTCGAGACTCTACACGAAGACCCCTTTTTCTTGACGCGAAAAGTGCGTTGCACACGCCATCCCTTACTTTCGAAAACTGCCTTCAATGACTTAGGGTTTCAGCGGCGCGCCGATGGGAATTTCGAATGGCAACAAGGAATTAAAATTTATGAATAATACAAAACGAAAATTTGTTGAATGCGTGGTTTCAACATACAATACATTTAATTCTTCAAAATATTGCACAATTGGGTATTATTTGTTTCAAAGCTTGCAAAATTTCATCTCTTTTTGTTCTTCGAACAGCATTTTTAATTCACTTATCACAATTTTCCAAAAGTCCTGGTATTCCACCAATATTTTCTGCACTGTATTTTGTTCAGCTGATGTCAATGCCAAAAAGTGTTGTGTGAAACAGGGTGGAATCTGACCAATCAGAGGTCTACAGAATTGCTAACTTAAATTCAAATTACTCCTCCTGGTTTTTAAATGAGGTATAAAATCTAATATGTATAGAATATTTAATACATTTTTTTTGGTATAATTTCGCCAGTCTTCAATTAATGCGGGTATTATAATTTTTAAGGAATGATTATGGCAAAACCTGCAACTGTAAAAAGTCATGATCATGTAGAAGCACAAGTGTATGTATTAAGTAAAGAGGAAGGTGGCCGTACAAAACCATTCACATCGTACATCCAGTTACAAATGTTCTGCAGAACTTGGGATTGTGCTGTGCAAGTTGTTGTTCCAGATAAGGAAATGGTTATGCCCGGCGAAGATTCAAGGTTGGTATTAAACTAATATTGTTATCTAAACTAATCACATTTTTATTATTTCCACTTCGATGACAAGAGAAAATATATAATTTAAATCAGGAACATAATCTTTATCCTACGAATATAGTTCAGTAAATGAAGGGGCAAAGCTCCGTGAAAAGTCTCTGAAGACTTCACTTTGGGCTCAATTTGTAGGCCATGGCAGGTGTTTTTAAACGAGAATAAACTTAACGCGATTGAGTTTACGAAAGGGGGAAAAATGCCCCCCTAAACTCTGGAAAACGGGTTTCTCGCTAATATCTGGCTCAATATGCGAATTGGAGAATTTTTCGTCCAATAAAAAATGAATATCGTTCTACTATCTACATACTACTACTACTACTACTAAATGTGCAGGCGAGCCTTGTCCT
>CAJUYI010008753.1:0-10661 GCA_910591695.1 Galerucella pusilla | reverse complement strand
TATATATATATATATATATATATATATATATATATATATATATATATTGCATAAGAGGGGAAAAAATCGGTATCGACACAAGGGCACCTCCATACAAAGATTTTATTGAACAAGATAGAGAAGGAATTCTCAACCAGGCTATTGAAACTGGGTATGAGGTATTTGAAGACAGTTACCTGGTGACTGGACACTGCACCCAAGTTATTAGTGAATGTGAAGACTATTATGAAACACCTACTCACATACTCTGCTTCTGCAAGGACTCAGACGGAAGCAATTTGGAGAGTAAATAATACAAACATTACCACTACTGAAAATCCCTCCAGTCAAACTAGACTAGACTAGACACAAAGCTTCCGGAATGGAACAGATATGTGATATATTTGAACATATCTACTTACTTAGGAAGAGGTAATTAACATTTTAAAAGTTAGATAGGATAAAAATACTCACCCCTTGCCGGATTTCGTCTTAACTGTCTAAGTTCACTGGTTGAGGTTTGAGTGGGTGGTTTGTTCTCTGTCAACTTGCTGTTACAGTTGTTCAAAGATAGGGTACTAGATGAAAGTTGTTTTGTATCTGTTAGAAGTTGATCAGGTTGGGACTGTTTCAAAAAGGGTTTTTGGTCTAGTAATAAATTGGGAGGTATAACTGGTTTGGTGTCACCTGCTCCAGCAGGTTCTTCTTTAGGTTTAGGTTGATCTAGAATATTACAATGTTGACGAAAAAAAATTTCTAAAAATTATATAATTTAATTCATATTGAAGCTAGAAAACTATTAACTGTAATTAATGATACAATGTATTCTGACAATCATCAACATTTTGCGCCGAGAGACTAGCTCTGAAGCCTATGAATCGCTGCTTCGTAAACGAGAAAGAGAGAGACTGAGGAGAGAGCGCACGCGCTCAAGGCACATAACGCAGCAACGTAACGTAACGGTCAAATCTTTTGAGCCGCGACCCTCCAACCTAACGTAAAGAGCTAAAGTTCTAAAACAAATAAGTACATACCTTGTGGAGCAGCATTTGCCATTGTTCCACTAGAACTACTGCTAGATTGCGTAGAGCTTGATACTGAACTCGTACTGTCATTTGATTCATGTGGTGGAGGCATCTGAACATTATATAAATTAATTGCTATTGGTCTACTTTCAGTGTTGTCTCCAGTAACCTGAAATCAGTATACACATATTAAAATGTATTATATTATGAAGTGTAATCATAAAGCAAAATATGTATATAATATGTCACATTTAAAAAAAGTAACCCTTAGAAATATGACAATTACCTAATAATAATTTTTCTGCATCCACAGAAATTATCTACAATATTATTTCAATTAAAAAAACTAACCTTAACTGTTAATCCACCTGGATCATTCCAGTGGGCAACTTCTTTTGCCAGTGGCTGGGGTTGAGGCTGTGGTTGGGGTTGAGGCTGTGGTTGGGGTTGAGGCTGTGATTGAGGATGAGGTGGCTGGATATGAGGGGGTGGATGGGTATGAGGTGGTTGATGTTGTATAGGAGGTCGCTGTTGCGTTTGTTGAGGCTGCTGTGTCTGTATTTGAGGTGGGCATGGTTGAGCCTGCTGTGACCGTAGTTGTTGTTGGGGAGTTAGAGGTTGTATGAATTGATTGTGGATAATTGGCCCTTGTTGCACTGTTTGTTGAGCTTAAAATTGGCAAGTTAAAAAAAGTTATAGTTATAAAATGAAAAATGTTAGCTTACATTTGTTTCCATTAAATATATTTGGATTTGCATCCAAAAGAGCTCTTAAAAGCTCTGGCATGGATTCTTGTTGTTCAAGTTTAGAGTCAGCCCCTGCATAATTATCTTTCACTTCTCTGCAACATGTGAAATAATAAATAGTGAATTAATTTTCAAGTGGTGAAATGAAGCAACTTTCTTAAAAAGTATTAAACTATCTATAATTTGGTAAACCAAGAAAAATGTAATGGCTCAGATTTATTTTAAATTATTTATATACATACAAGTTAATTATCCAGAAAATTTTAGTGAATATTACGTGAAGTTGTATAGAAAAATACGATGATTTTGCTTCAATCATACAATTCCTGTTGACCATTTTTCATTGTTTAAGTTTAATATCAATTGTGGTTTTATTAAAAATAATTGAATGATCATTTCAGGTGAAAAGTTGGTTATATATTATAAAAGTTCTAACAAAAAGATTGGTCATAACTTAATCAGAGGTCAATTGAACTTTACTTAGCTATGTAAAAAAAGGCACGCAAAAAAGTTATCATGTATTAAAATTGAAAATCTAAATAAATTTTTCAAATGCTAAGTTGCTGAATATTTTTTCATGAAATTTTATTATGACAATCACAATAAGCAATATCTTTTTCTCACTTTTTGTAGATTTTTGAAAAAGGTAATAAACATGGAATGTCACCATTTGTTTGTAAAATGTTTGGTTTAGATGATACAGCCACTTGTTTAAATGATAACTTCGGAATATTGAATTGTAACTAATAACATCAATATAGTAATTTCATTAAGAGGTCATTTTGAACACCTGGTAAATTAAACTGTTGTATTGTATGAAGTTATTTATTGAAATTTAATAATAAACTTTTATTTTTTTTATTTTTTTTTTATTGAAATAGGTACATCCTAATATACAGCAACGCCCATCATATCGCTTGGGGCGTTGATAATCCAACTGACATAAAAGGTAAAATTCTAATGGACTGTTTAGACGACAATAACTTGATATACAAAAATGACGGCTCCCCCACCTACTTCGGTAATTCCTCGAGATCTGCAATTGACCTTACTATCTGTACTCCTGATCTAAGTCACATTACTTCATGGAAAACAATTCAAGATCTATTTGGCTCGGACCATGCGCCCATAATGGTGGAATTAGAAAACCATCCTATTCTGAAAAGCAACCCTTATTCTCAAAAGTGGAACCTAAAAAAAGCAGATTGGAATCTATATGAACAAAGAACGGAAGACATTTTCCTACAAAATGAAGTATCAAATTCATATGAATCCTTCTTGCGCAATATAAATATAGCTGCCTCCAACTCCATTCCTAAATTCAAGAACAAAAAATCAACATCCAAAGGAAAAGATTGGTGGGACACAAAATGTGAAGAATCAGTTTCAAAAAGACGGGAAAGCTTCCAAATATTCCAAAATAATCCAAATCAAGAAAACCTACTAAAGTATAAAAAGGATGACGCTATAGCTAAGAAGATCATTAAACAAGTTAAAAGAAACAGTTGGAGAAAATTCGTCGGTTCCTTAAGTAGGCAGGTTCCCATCAAAGAAGTTTGGACAAAAGTCAATCATCTGAAAAATAGAAAAACTAGTAACAAAGTCCCTATAACTCTCTCGGAAGCTTCATGGATAGAAGATTTCCACCAAAATATTACACCTCCGTCAGTAGAACTAGTCTTTCCTTCAGAAATCAATTTTCTAGATAACTATCCCGATCATGTTCGCTACCTAATCAAGCCATTCTCAAATACCGAACTCCACTTTGCGTTGAAAATAAATTCAAATACATCTCCAGGCGCTGACGACATTCATTATTCAATGCTAGCAAACTTGTCAAACACGGGTAAGACAATTCTCCGAAACATCTATAATGAAATTTGGCTAGGCAGAACGAAGATTCCCGACGACTGGTACATCTACATCATATGTCCGATTTTAAAACCAGGAAAATCACCAAAGAATTGGGATTCGTACCGTCCAATCGGTTTAGCATCATGTATCCTCAAAACTTACGAGAGACTTATTAAAAATCGGCTGGAATTTTGGTTAGAAAAGAACAACCTATTGCCTAAAACTCAGTTTGGCTTCAGGAAAGGTAAATCCACGCAGGAGAGCCTCGGCCACTTATTAATAGACCTCTACTCATCCTTCACGTATCAGAAATCAGTTGGTTCATTATTCTTAGATATAAAAGGGGCATATGATAATGTAAATCTACACATACTGTACCGAAAAATGTTAGAATTAGGTATACCTGAAGTTATAACATGGAACATCCTTAACTTATACACTAACAGAGAAATATACGTTAAAATAAACGGAGAAAAATCCAAACCCCGGTACACTTCCTTGGGACTTCCACAAGGTAGCATCTTGAGTCCTTTATTGTACATATTGTACACTTCCGACCTAGATCAACAACTCCCTCCGCACATACGAATCTTACAGTATGCCGATGATGTCGCAATATATGTAGAAAATGAATCAATTGACACTTGTAACCATTTCCTTAAAGATGCACTTACTAAACTTGTAAAATGGGCAGCGAACAATAATTTGACAATATCGGAAAGCAAATCAGCCATTGTGACATTCACCAGGAAACGCTATCACCCCCCAGATTATATTCAATTTGACAATTTTAAAATTCCTCATAAAACTACAATTAAATTTCTTGGTGTACTATTAGATTCTAAATTAACTTGGAAAGATCATATAAACTACGTATTGCGAAGAACGGAGAATGCAATGAATATCATCAAGACTGTAAGCGTCAGTAACTGGGGAGCCGATCCAAATGTCTCAATATTATTATATAGAAACTTGATAAGATCGATCTTAGATTATGGATCAATATTTTATGGCTCGGCATCTAATTCCTTACTTCAAAAAATCGAACAGATAAAAAATAAAGCACTCAGACTGAGTATCGGATACCTTCGCAGCACACCAATATTGGTTATGGAAACAGAGCTTAATGAACCTCCACTTTCACTACGCAGAGAATTTTTAGGTGAAAAATATACAGTTAATCTGGCGGTAAGAGGTAATTCGTTACTAGATAAAATTGTACAGTTAACCACCATGTCCTTAACTCATCATTACTGGGACAAAAAGAAAGCTCCTCTATTAGTGGAAAGTTTTATCAATTTCTCAAATAGCTTTAATGATATTCACAAGATGGAACAAACGAAATATCAAAAGTTAAACTATGAAGATGTTTTAACTCCCTTTAAATGCCATCTAAGTAAAACTTATGCAACAGACTTTATGACTAGAGTAGATCACCTTCATCATGTACAAAACCATTGGATAAATTACCAGAAATTATATACAGATGGTTCAAAAATGAATGGTAAAGTGGGATATGCTATATACTACCCTCAAAAAAACATAACAATAAATAACAGACTACCTGATAATATGACAATCTTTACAGCCGAACTTATAGCAGTTAAAGAAGCCTTTGAAATATGTATCAAACAACAAGAAATAAACTACATTATATTTACAGACTGCCAAAGCATTATACAAAAATTGAAATCTAATACACACAATAGTAGAGAAAACAACATCTTCAGCGAAATCACTTCATTAAACAGCGAAGCAGTAAAAGCAGGGAAAAACATAATTTTGTGCTGGATAAAAGCCCATATCGGTATCAAAAACAATGAAATAGTGGACGATTTGGCAAAAAAGGCTACAGAGAAGGATCAAGTTGTACAAAAATATCAACTTCCAAAGGGTGACATACTATCCATAATGAAATCACTCAAACGGACGAAATGGCAAGAACTTTATAACATTTCAGACAAAGGCAAATATTATAAAAATATTCAACCCACATTACCCCATAATCCATGGTTTAATCAACTGCATAATAGAGGTTTCATCAGAACTCTATGTAGGATGAGAAGTAATCACGCCATGACTCCAGTGTATTCAAGAAAAATAGGTCTGGTAAATAATGATGAATGTATATGCGGTGAGGTAGCTGATCTACAACATATGCTCTTAGAATGCCCGCTTAACTATATTAACATAACAAATTTCTACACCAAACTAATTCAATATAATGTTTCACTTCCTACCAACTTATTGCTACTTTTGGAGTCCAAGAATATAGATGTATATAAGATTTTGTATAGCCATATAAACTGTATCAATATAAAGCTCTGACAAAAAAAAAATAATATAACAACAAAATGAAAAAAAACATATATAATAATAATAATAAAGTTAAAAAAATAAATAAATAATAAATAAAAGAAAAAAACAGCAAAAAAAAATATCTATGAAAAAAAAAGAAGAAAAAAAAAAAAAAAAAAAGGGAAAAAAAAACAAGAGCCAAAAGTTAATAATTATGAAAGAACTAACCACTGAGAGAGAAAAGAAAAATGTAATCTAATCAAAAATACAATGTAATTACTAACCCTAATTCTGTCAAGAGAGAACTTATAACAAATTGACTGGCCAGTTGGTTGTGAAAACCAGTGCCAATAAGACTTAATCACACACACAATATACAGCAACATTAATATAAAAAAATAATTGAAAAAAACATATCCACAATATTTTTATAAGTACCAACTACATTATTAACATACAAAATATAATGAAATATAAAACATATAAAAAAAATACACAATAATAGGTATCATCATTTGGTATCATCCTAATGGTCTCTTAAATGGTTTAATAAATTCTTTTTAAACAGAATAAGACTTGTAGAAGACTTTACATTTTCAGGTAGACTGTTGTAATTAATAAATCCTTTAAAAGTTAATGTTTTAGTATTAAATGTTTTTGTTTGATTATTTACGTATAAATTATTTCTTATTCTAGTATTATACTGGTGAATTTGATTATTGAAAATTATAAATCTGTCAAAATATGCAGGTAGAAGATTATGTAACATTTTGCAAATATATATCATCGTTAAATATGTGAGTCTGCGTTCTATAGATAACCATTCTAGAGTATCCAGCATTAAAGATATCGGGGTACTCCTGTCACATCTCAAAATAATTCTCATTGCTCGATTCTGTAATTTCTGTAGTGTTCTCATTTTGTTTAAATCAGATGTGTACAAGAGAGTGGGACAATATAAACTAGATAACAATATTTTTGCTAACATAGAATTTACAATTAATATTTCGAAGTTATGATCTACCCAGGTTTATTTCCTATTGTAGTCTAGCATGCCAAAATAAAATGTAACATCATTTTTAGTGTGAACTTTTATATTTAGATACTTTTGTTCAAAAAATGAACTATTTACCACAGATTACGTGGTATAATTTATGACCAATCTTTTTGGTACACACTGTAAATATTCTCTTATTTTTTTGTTTTTCAAAAACAAATCACAAAAATTACCATGTTTTTATATTCACTTACATATGATCAGCTGAAGTTTTTTTTAGTGACTGAACAAGTTGAGGTACCAATACTTCATCTCTAACACCCAGTAAATTTTGTGCTTCTTCAGCCACTCGAGGATGAAACAATAATGACTTATTACTCAGTGTCTGCGGTGATGGGGTTGGTAGAGGCATTTCAGGTAGTACTGCAATAAAATAAACTAAAAATTATACAAAAATATCAAAACACAACTTTTGAAATGAAAGCTTACTATTGTGAAAAATATAAACTAGTCAGTAAAAACTGTTAAAATGAAGTTGCAAACATTCATGTATTACTTTATAGTTGAAAAGTATTCATCTGTGATCTGTGTCAACAAAGCAAAAAATATGTTTGCTTATTTGCAAATGGTTTGGGAAGTTGAAAGTATTGAATATTTTAATTATTTATCATAATTTTTTATATTTAAGCCAACAAATGATCATTTTCACAAATCATCAGTTCCAAGCAAGTCCTTAAAGAAATTATAATGTAATATTCCTGAAAATTAATTGATAAATAGGATAATTAACATAATTTATTGAGCAATGTATATAATTTAAATTGTTCAATTGCATATTTTGTTTATAAATGTTTCAGTTTTCCTGATGTTTTTAGTATGTACCTGCATCAGAAAGAAAGCATTGTTTTGAACTGGAACTTAATCAAATGAAATATTGTCTTGTATCTTATTGATATATTCAAAACATGAACAGCAGAACCTATCACAAGCTTGGAATTTATTGTTTACTAAATATACAGGTTCACCTTATTACCATAGTTCCCATTCTAGATGGCATTTTGATTTTCAAAATGGAACCGCACTGAAAACATTCAAATAATTAAAGGGTCATTGTTGAGAACACAACCATATTGATGTGAGAAAAACATTTGTACATAATTATTCAGAATACCCTTTGGAACAAACAACTCTGTGTTGGCACAAACTTCTTGTTACTTTGCTATTAGCATTTAAGGTTTCCCAATTTATGTGACCATTTTTTCAACACTGTATCCCTTCTTCAATAATTTCCATTGCCTTTCTTGATATAGTAACCAATTAGGTATAGTCTCGGGTATAGTGTATAAAAGGTTATATTATTATAATTGCAATTTTGTCAGATTTTCAAGATACCTAATATTACTTCTAATACTGTTTCTCTTTTGAAGTTACACTACTAGCTTTCATTTTTTCATTGAAAAATAATATAAACTAATACAAAATATCAAGTTGCGTTTTTATTTTAAACAATTTTCTGAAGACATTGGCTCAAAATATGAGAAGGTTGTGTTCTTAACAATAATGAATCAAAGTGTTAAATGTTAATAAATATGTATAAATCTTCAGTATTTATATATTTCTCTTATTCATTGACTGATGGGAAAATCATTGATATTCAAAGTGAAGATAATCTTAATACTTAATCAATCCAATTATTTCATTCAGGGATATGGGAGAAGTAAATCATGTTGGTTTTTACGAATAGATGTGGGTCATCTATACCTATAGTAAACTTTGAGCTTACAATCAATGCAAACATGGAAATATGATTGAACTTAAATACAATTTATAAAAAATGCATTAACATTATGTCACATTATTGATATATTTAATTTCCTACTACCAATACTTACAGTCTGTAAGACTTGCTACACCCGCAAGTGTGGTGATGGGCACACTTGGAACTCCTGGATCCATCTCCACAAATGATTGTCACTTTATCCAAAAACCATTATTATATCTGATGGCTCATATTTCATAGGGGTTGAAGAAACTTTCACATAAGGGATATCCAATTCTTTTCCACGACACACATAACCTATGTAATCACTTGAAACGATTGTTTTAATAAAATAAATAGGAATACTGCTACCTTAGAATGTCGGGCAGCAATTAACTATTTATTCAAGCTAAATATATAAACAATATATAAACAATATATAAACTTTCTTTTGTAGAAAAACAACTGCAAATGACATAACTGTCAACAACATTGTAGCTGACATTTGACATGGAGGACATTAAAAAACAAATAAATTGCTAATATTCAGCATTTTAAGCATATTTGGTTTCAAATCCATCACATACATATTCAATTTTTTTATAAATATTGCCTGCAGTTGATTGCATTATTGAGGTGACCGAGTTTGTTTTGGAAGCGTTTGCCAAGATTACATCTAACTATGAAGTTTATTGTTGTACTCGGACAGGTAACAAATCCACATAATTGCCATTTGTTCACTGGTTAACACTTCATAATGATTCCACTGATCATTTAACAAATTTATATTATTCTAATTAATGAGAACGAATGGCGACGTTCCTTCTAAAACATACAGTTGATTGGGGAGGTAAGCGACAAGCGACAAACTCGAGATATTTCATTCACTACTCAGTCGGTAACTCTATTCGTCACTTACCGATTGGAATTGACAGATTATAGGGTGGGAAATTCCAAAATGATAATCTTATAAACGATAATTATTACAGCAATACAAATTATAATAATATATTATAGTCTCCTTTTTATTTAAATGAAATTTCTTCTAACGCATTAAATGTCTTGAGACTTATATTTTTCCCTATCAAAAGAATTAGAATGCAATGCAAAAGGAAAATTTAAACTGTAATATATCTTTTAGATTCTAGATGGCATACTTACCCCTCAAAACCAACAGTTGAGGATGTAAAACCAAAATTTTGTAAGTGGTGAAAAATCAGTAGATTTCAGTAGATTTGAAATAAGGAGAAATAAAATTGATTAAAAAACAGTTTGTTCACGTTTTGAGGTTTGTATTCCTGTGAGGTGGATGAGGCCCTTGAGGCCCCTCGGGGCCACGCAATTTAGACACCTCAAAGCAGTTGTCATCCCTGACTTGCAACAAAATTTAGGTCATTTTGTAAACAACAAATCTAAAGAATGCAGTGAAATCAAGAGTGAAATTTCAACAAAATATAACTTGGATCTTTGTCTTGGGGATGAGGTATTTTGGTCAAGTTTTAGATTGTTGTAAAAAAGATATAAGCTATTAAGTGATCGTGTGATTTTGACAGTTTTAGCAATTTGTGGTCACCAATTTGAACAACAAGACCTGATCCCCAAAATAAATTCCGGAGAATTGGATTCTGAGAATATGAAATCTCAAATTATTGTATTGTTTGTTTTGAGAGTTGCAAATTTTGCAAACGAACACTTTTTTACATTAGTTCAAAGAATACCAGTTAGGTTGTGTATTCTTTGCCCCAGCTGTTCCACCGGTCAAATACGAGAGCTTATTTTTCCGACAGATTCCACCCACCACGTCAAATTTAGTAGTTGAGGTGCGCATGTGTCCAAGCAGCCTTTAACCTTCTATTCCATGGCCATCTACAATACTAGGCCGGAATGCTGAAATTTGGCAACAGTGAACAGTGGGCCGATCAAGTCCATAAAATACTTCAAGTTGAAGTATTTTATGATCAAGTCAGATTTTTATCATGGCGAGACCGTGAAATCAGTCGATA
>CAJUYI010008752.1:0-10661 GCA_910591695.1 Galerucella pusilla | reverse complement strand
TGGTAAATTTCTCCATCAGTTGAATTACATACTTATGAGTTGCATGTCTTCCGTCATGTAATTCGTTAAATATTCTAGCAGCAGCTCTTACACAATTATTATTTTGGTAGTATAAACCTACAATTTCAATTCTTTCTTGCAAAGAGTAAACCATTTCAGAGAAACAAAATAAATAATGTATCAAATTACACTATCAATAGTGACTACAAATTCTAGTTGACAATGTCAAACTTTAATGAAAAGTAGAGTTTTTTGTTGTTTGGATTTTTTAAGTAGAATAAATAGCACAGTTAAAAAGATTAAAGAGTTTGAACTGTTGTACAACCCATTTTAGTACAGGCAAATAAGGTGAAAGTAAATAATAAGTAAAATTTGTGCTCTTAAAAGAAAAATTGTTTATCTCATAAACTAACCACTTTAACCTACAAGTATTATACATTTTTGAAATCAGCTCAAAGAGGAGTATCCAAATTTTACATAAAAAATATGAAAAGTAATTTAAAAAAATAAAGGGGATGCTGCTAGGGGTGAAAGGGTGGCTTTTCCAGTAAGTTTAAATGAGCCATAATGCTAGCCCCTTCCAACATAAATTGACGTGTTTTTGGATTTTCTCTAAATACCAGTATTACAAAAGTTATCAAAGGTGGATACTTTTATCTGAAAAGCACTGTATAAAGAAGAAGAGGGAAATAGAGGATGTTGCGGGAAGAAAGAATGCTTCAGGCGCTATGGGATATTCATCCCAAAGTAGCTACCTCCACAAACGATGAGATCCTCTCGTCATTTTTCCAAATACAAATCTAGACTCAGACAGTATTCCATTGTGGTTGCATTCCAATATTACCCAGATCATTTGAGCAGTCTATTTCTGGGTGTCACTAATTTAAAATCGATTTTCCGTGCTTTTGAAACGTTTTTAAATCAATAATTTAACGAAGATTTCAAAAATGTAAATCATATTTTAAAAATAACACAAAACAATCTTGATTATCAAAAAATATATATCGTAACAGTTTTGTTATATCATCCTGTATAACTGCGAGCAGCTGCTATGTATATAAAATAATATATAAGCATGTTTATATTCGAGCGAATCGTGTTGTGGTCTGTTAAAATGAAAGAAACTTTGGTCTTTTACTGATGTCTTCATCTAAAAGATCGTGTGGCCACCACGCTGCGTCCAAGCCAATCGGGCTCTACCACAGCGTCACCGATGGACGTTATTGATCACGTACTCTCGATTAAGAGAAGATTTTAGATTAAAAATGGTTTGAATATGCATTCGGAGTTGTTATAAAAGGGTAATTAGATTTGTTTCTTCTTAACCTAGGTGAAAATTTGACACCATAACCTTAAAATTTAATATCCTTCAATAGCTATTTATGCCATCAGTTACGAAATGCCTAGTTTCGCAAAAACTCACAAGTTACACAAAATTTCATTTCGTAACGTATTGCATACAAGATTTTTTCTAATTTTGAAGAAAGTAATAAAAAAATAAAACTTGATATAATTGATAAAAATTTGGAAAACATAAAATTAGTTTGTTGCTGTTACTTCATGTTAGTTGTTAGTTTGACTTTTTGTAAAAAAGTCTAGACGGAAGGTTTTTAGCGAGATTGATATATTTTTAGTTTTATTTTTTTTAAATGAGTGATTCAAGTTCTGAAGAGCTACCAAGCGATATTGAAGAGGCAGCAGGTAATGCTCTATTATCAGTAATTCCCAAAAAGTCAAAGGCAGTTTATGATTTGGCATACGAAAAATGTGTTACGTGGTGTGATGAGAAGAAAATTAAACATGTTAATGATAAAGTTTTACTTGCATATTTTGAGGGTAAGAAAGATCTAAGAGTTTCCACATTATGGACACTTTACTCAATGTTAAGGTCTGAACTAAATCTGAAAAGGAATATTGATATTAAAAAATATACAAATTTGGTAGCATATATTGAAAGGCAAGCGGACGGGTACAGTGCTTAAAAGTCAAAAGTTTTTATTAAAGAAGATTTTGCCAAATTTTTAGTGGAAGCTGATGACAAAGAATACTTAATGGCTAAGGTTGCAATGATAATTAAAATGGCAGGAGCATGCAGAAAAACAGAATTAACATTTCTTCCAGTTGAAAATGTTATAGACGAAGGAAGCCATTTTCGTGTTGATATCCCACCTTCAAAAACAAAAGTTATACGGCAGTTTGCAATTACCACTGGAGACATTGAAAATACGAATCTTGTTGAAATCTTAAGAAAATATATTAATTTACGTTCCCAGGTTCTTAAACACAACAGATTTTTTGTAAAATATGGGAATATTAAATGTACCAGAAATCCTGTGGGAATTAACACATTTAGCAGTCTGCCAGAAGTTATTGCACAATTTCTTGGTCTTTCAAATCCTGTTCTATATACTGGTCACTGCTTCAGAAGAAGCTCTGCCACTTTCCTAGCAAACAGTGGCGCTGATATTTTAAAATTAAAGAGGCATGGGGGTTGGAAATCTACCTCTGTTGCGGAGGGATATGTTGAAAAAATAAAAAACTTATAGCGCAAGAAATATTTGGTGAAACATCTAATGCAATGTGCGCCGCTTCCCAAATAACAGCAAGTTCGAGCAATGAAAAAAATATGTCGTCGGGAATTAATTTGAATAATTGCGATAATTGTGTTATCAATATTTATAATAATTAATTAATTTATAATTTATGTTTTTAACTTGTATTTTAACAGTTTAATAAATAGAATAATTCTTTTCGTCACTAATTTTGAAATACATTTTTCGTCACCAATTGCATAAAATTTTACTTTATGCAACTAGTTACAAAAAGTAAGACGTTTCATAATGTCAATCAGTTTTAAAATGTTTCACTTTATATGTCAAAATTAGAAAAAATATATTTAAATAGAGTAAATTAAGTTGTGTAACTGGTAACTACCTTTATTTAAATATATATACAAGATTAAGTTGCGGTAATAAAATTGCTTAATGTTGTTTCGTTTTGACAAGTAAGACGTTTCGAATCATTAATTAATGTATTCATTACCTTTAACAACTCCTTTCGCTCTGGACTAGCAGGTCGTGCGAGATGAAGAACTGATGGTTAAATTAAACTCGAGCTTTAAAGCCACTTAATTAGTATTGATGAGCTTCCAATGGACAATCGTTACAAGCTACTAAGAATTTTGTTTCAATTTATGCAATACCGACACATATATATGTACGGTTAATCAACGGATAGATAGATCGAATGCCTTATTTATCGCACAAAGAAATTGATTTTATGTGGGTGAAATTTTTATTCGTATTTTATGAGGTATTGAAAGGAAGATCTCAGTGACTCGGTTAAAATTAGAAATTTGAAAATGTTTAGGTTGATTTTAGACAGTATTGCCAACACCTATTCCCCATAACCCGACTAAATCTATAGTTTGGCAAGTTTATATGGGTGTGGTAATTATGGTTTCCGTACAACGCTGCCAGAGCTTGAAGAAGCCCGTAACAAATTTGGAATAGTGCTCATCTTTTAATATTTATATATTGAAAAAATAATGTTAATAGAAAAAATCCAAGGAAACAAGCACATTCAAGAATTAACGTTTAATCATATTGTTGATATTGTTGATAATAGAAAGTCCCTTTTCTAATTATTATCACTACCTACTTAGCACCTTAGCTTTTTCATAGTTTAACGTGTCAATATCGAATATTTTCGACTGCATTCCTTCCACGGCTTCAGATAAACTTGCCAAAGTATAGTATGCTTACGTCACTTCAATGTCCCCACTTATGTTGTGACGTAAATACGCTAAAAGAGAAGTTAGCTACATATGGGTTGACATAAAACCATAATTCTGTCGTCTTCTTTCTTTAAAATCGTGATTATGTTGTATTGCTTAAATTTACTTCCGATTTATATTGTTTTTATGGCTGTTAGATTATTTTATGAATCTTACTTTTAGGAATAGAAATAATATCTGTAGTATTGAACAAGAAGTGTATTCTAAAAATTGCAAAATTATTGGATATAGACAAACCAAAGGAATTACAAAAAAGATTCTGAGAAAAAAATCTACATGGAACTCCAACAGGAAGATTTGAAAATAATTCAATAAATGAAAAAGGACTATGCTTTCATCTTATGGAAAATAAAAGACCACTTAAATGCGGATATTTTGATACCAGATTATTCGTCTTGAAATATAGAACATTTGATAACATTGCGCCAATGTTGTCTTTTATAATTAGCTCACAATTAATGATATTATTTTTAAAATTGCTTACGGAGATTGTATGAGTAAGACAGAGAGAAAATACGTAAACAAACCTGTATTACAGATTCCACCTGATTCCACCAAGTAAAGAGATAAGAAATGAATGAATAAAACCAGACAGGCATGAACCGACCTAATTTTGTGAGTTACTTTTTATGTTGTTTTTTCTTTGTAGTATTTTGTAGTGTAGTTGTTGGCATCGGTAAAGATAGGGATGCGGTAATAGTATATTACGTAACGTGTGCGGAAAGTGACATTTTTCACACGAGTGGGAAGTATTGTCTCACGAGCGCAGCCGAGTGAGACAATCCCACGAGTGTGAAAAATCACTTTCGCACAAGTTATGTACACTATTTTTCCTACGACCACGCGATATACTTTTACCAAATTAGGCATGTATAATCTTGCTTTTTTATGTAGATGTGAGAGGTTTTACATATGTGTATTTGTAAATACTTTATATGGTTTTGATTACTTACCTTTGAAATTGGCCCAGAAATTTGTGATTTTTATGCAATGGAAAAAAGTACCTTTATAAAAAAGTTAGAATTAATATTTAACTTGTTGCCTACCTGTAGGAGATTGAAAGTATTAACTAGCTATTTTAAGGATTCATTGTTCAAATAATTGAAAACGGATATTTATTGTTTTAATAACATGAAAGTCCAATAAATGTCGATATAAACACATTTTATTTTGGAGAATAAATAAACTGTTGTGTATATTTCCTTAGCGCTTATTAGTATCTTGGACAAGAACCATAAGCTACAACAGTGGGATGGCCGAGCGGTCTAGGCATCCGTGGGCTCGATTTTTGACAAGCAGTAGAGTGGTTCGAGTCCGGGCTCGGTATTTTTTTTTTTAATTTTAAATGAAATAAATAGATTATATTATATTATTATATGGACAAATCAACTTAGGAAATAAGCATTTCACATATACATATTAATTTGCGGAGTAAAAAGACTAGCATTTCAACATTCAATTTGACAGCTTTTTTATCCGCACACGTACGGATAAGATTTTTTTCCGTACGCGTATGAATAAAGGTCACTTTCCATAGAACTAGTCAGTGCGATATATGTCACTTTCCTATGTGGTCGTAGGAAAAGATTTTTTTATATGCTAGATGTTAAATGTCTATTAACTGTTAATACAAAAATACTTGTGAAATGTGTGTGGGTAATGAACCCGACGTAAAGGGTGATACTAAAAGATAATGTATAATTCTTAGAGTATCACCTCTTACGCGCTCCACCTTCCCCCCACAGACGTCGCCTGAGGACCTCATTACCTTCTATCCGCGAAGTGTAGCTGAACAAAAATTTCTTTTGGCCCAAGCCGGTTTTTGGTTTATATCTTTTTTTGGTGGCTAAAGTCGCCTTTTTGTTTTATTAAATATTTTTGGATGGCCGAAGCCCGGTTTTTAAACATCTCTAAATTGAATACGCACGCTTCTAGCACACAGAGCGATTATTTATTACTACTGGTCAATTGAAGTTGAAACTTAGTCTACAATTAGACAGATATGCTCTTTTCTTTCATACTCCTATTACCTGTCGGGGAACTGTCAGGTATAAATATTTCCAATCTATAATCTATCATATCTTTATACAACTGAAAAATATAGTCCTATTATTTTGTTTCGACGAAACGGGTATTCATTGTTTGTACAACTATATTCACAAGTCCGACACTGTTTCACCGCAGCAAGTGGTGTCCTATAGAATGGTTAGATTATGTAATCGAATCGAAAATTTCTGACAAATAAACTGATTTTGTGGGTTCATTAATTAAATTACAACATTGGCGCAATGTTATCAAATGTTTTATTTTTTAAGACGAATAAGTTGGTATTAAAATATCCGTATTTGGGTGGTCCTTTATTTTCCATAAGCTGGAAGCATAGTCCTTTCATATTAGACTGATTTATCAAGTTGTTAATACGTGCCATACTGGGACACTCTCTATAGTTATGTAATCTAACCAAGCTCCGATACAGTTTTTAACAAAAATACAATATATCGACTGTTTCTTGAGTTTAGAATAGAGACACTGTTAATATTTACGCTTCACTAAATGTATACATATATCCATTGTTTGATAATCGATAAATAATTTATTTGAAAGCGAATTTTAATAAATATACATTATGTATTAGCACGCTTTTGATATTTAAATAACAAAATTCACCTTCCAATTTCGTTCGCCAGATAAAAATATAAATCAATCTAAAGGCGTAACTTTTACCATTCCGTTTACAGGAGTGAAGTCAAAGATATTTAGTGAGTTTCAAGAAAATTTTGGGATTATAAAAAGGGTAGCAAAATGAACAAAACCTAAGAAAAATTGAAGAATTACAAGGAAGAGCTAGTTTTGAAAGTATAACAGGAACTTATAAATAGAAAAAAAATAATAGAAAAACTAGAAGGCCATAAAATGGAAAACAATAATAGTGTATTATACACCAAGGTGGTATAGACTATTATTATTGACCGAGCACCAAGAATAAGGTGCGAGGTTTATAAATGTCTTCAACACCAGGGTGTATACACAGATTATAAAGAGAACAGATGAGAAAGCTTGACAGAGAACAGTAAAAACAGAGAGAGATGGGTGGACATAGCCATTTAAATGCCCATCGTCTTATGTCGACTCCGTTCGGGCTGCTTCGCGAAATTTGTCAACAGGGTTGTCAATTTGCATAATATTTCCTTCAATTTACGATCATAGGTCAAATATTTCATAAGCATTTGTTACAAATATTCGATAATTACTTGTTTTAAATCAATTTTATTAACATTAAAAGAATTATACAATTAAAAAGATTATAATGTATAAAAATCATACCATGAATATATACTTTTTTCACAAACCACATCCTTGGCAACCATGCACAATAACGGTGACGGCTAACCTAACCTAACCTAACATAATCAAAACGTCAAAACATGCTCAAAATCACTTGTGCTCAAAATTCATAACGCTATTTTTGTTTGCTTCATTGTTTGAAGGTGTTCAATCGGCGATATTATTTGTGTTATTTGACTAATCGATTGTGCGTTGTGGTAATATTAACTATAATAACTGTATAGTTGTCTAGATTATTATTCTTATAAAATGAATAAACATCACGGCGCAGTGTATTGTCTGACTGACAAGTAAACTGTCAGTTTTCGATATCATGAATGTACTCGTTATGTCATCAGTCATTTTTGGTTGAGCGCAAATTTTAAACTAATGGTATTTTTATTCAAATAATTTTATGTTCATGGATAATTTCAAGCAGCAAATAAGTTAAAGACAATCTCCTGGGTATACAAAATTATGTTGCACAAGTTTTTTTTCAACTACTATCCCTGAATTCTCAAAATATTTGAATTTGTCCATTATTGACCTAGGTTAATATCTAATAGGAATGTATTAATCACTAATAGAGACATTCAACTTCTCAGTTGGTTAGAAGAAGCAATAATCGTCAAATTCACAGCTAGTAATGGAAAGAATGATAACTACTCAAGTAACACGAAACGGTTTGATTCAGAATATCTAGGATGCTCTAAAACTGTGAATAAAATTGGTTTTTAAAGTTGTTTTAAGAGATTGTCCTACAACCGCCTTCAGCATAAAAGGTCCCACTCTGGAAGAGCTCTTTAAAACCAAAAATAAAAACCAACTATTACCTTAGGTAACTGGTTTTAAGATACTTTTGAAACCGCTTTAAATTGGTTTTAAGACAATGCGCTTATAAAGTAGTCCTATAAGCCTCAGTTCAATATGCCATTTTGAAACAATAATACAATAAATACCATTCTAAGACTGGGTAATCTTATTATATACTCTTATCGTACAAACATTGAAACTAGTGTTAAATGCTAAACAGTTCTCAAATGCCGGAAGTGTCACTTTGAAACCATATTTTCATTTACCATAATAAACCTGTTTTAAAACTGCATTTAATTGGGTCTATTAGGACTAGCATTTGATCCTCTAGGGTAATAACGTTTATAAAAATTGACAAAATGGCCCAACTATCAATTTAACTTCACTTGAAAGGAAAAATTGTATACCTAAATTTGACAGTTCCAATAAAATAAACTCGAAATCTCTCTCGAATATTGTTCTGATGTATCAGATGTGATTTTTTGAAAACTCATCTAATTTTTGTCGACTCTGTACCTACCAACATAACATACATTACCCGGAAATAATCGAATACACCCCTGTAAAAATATAAATCAATCTTTGGAGTTAGAAGCTGAACCTCTATAGTTATATTTCAAGGTGGATTTATGTGAGGAAATGAATGAAATTTACATTTTAATACAGAACAAACATTGGGGAAAACCTGGAAAATGCTATTTCCTAGAACGCTATTTATTACCAGGGCTTTATCAGTGGAAGTGCATTAATATAGAGTTGATGCTCTAATTTACCGTAACATACTGTTTCGAGCTTTTCGGCCCAAAACTTATAAATTGGAATTTATTTTTCAAAGCTACAATTCACATATTTTCTTAATAGATCTGGTTAACGTGGTGCTCAAAATGTTATCTTTTCATTTCTTGTAGTAAATTTTGATAGACGTATTTGTGCCTCATCAGTACAAGGTAGATATCATCCGTTCAAAAGCTTTAAGAGCATAATCCTGGATTTTGACATCTAACTAAGCTTTTTCGTAATTACCCAACTAGCAAAATGGAATTCTAAGAGGACTGAATTGTTGTATAACAGTCGAATAGCGTTGTTTCAAGGACTTTTTGTTTTTATTAGGCCTTTTGTTGCGATAATTTCGTTTTTTAAAGAAAATTGTTGTATTAAATGATTCTATAGTGATTTTTACAATATATGCTATAACGCATTATACGATCATTTCTTTTAAAATGATATAATACCTTATAAGCAAGTTTATACAATATCAAAAATATCATTTTATAAGACTTTTATACCTTTTGTATAAGATTTCCATAATATACTAGATAACTAACAGCTACAACATTATAAAATAGTTACTTAAGCTTGTCTTATTGAAGCTGTATAATGTTGTATGATAATATTGTATAGCATTCAATTGCGTTGCATTATAAAACACTTTTCAGTTGTATAGTACCTAAATATTCTTCGTTATAAAACAGTTATCGTATACCGTTCCATTTTACAATAAAAGATTGTTTAAGGCATTTCTTAGGGATAAAATTGTTGTTTTATTAATCGCCATGTTCAAATTAGCAACTCTTGTACATGTTAACAACCTAACCTTTCTATCACTCGGTTAACGACTTGCCTCCATCTCACCTTGTCCTTTGTTTCACCTTTCCAATTTCTGATAATAAGTAATTCTCTCCTCAACATCCATTTTCTATCTTGTTTTGGGTCTACCTCTTCTTTGTCTTCCTCCTATTGAGCTATATATCAATATTTTTGATAGCCTTCCTGTTACCATTCTTTCTATATGTTCTTTTTGGTTTAGTGTCCATGTTTCTATAGGCTTAATCACAGTTTTGTGAGTTTTTGTATTTCTCATCCTATATTGGGTTTTCCTATAATAATTATTGCTTGAAGGTACTGGAATCTTTCTATTTCTTCAAATTTAAATGTCTCTTCTCCGGCTGTTTCTACTATTAGGTAATTCCCTTTTATAAAGCCTGGATCTGTCAATTCCATGTAATTTGTTTTCGCAATATTATGGAAAATGGCATTTGATTATTTATTTATATAGATTGAAAATCCTCAAAAAACTCCAAGTATAATACCATACAACTTCATGTGAATTATCATAAAATGAGAAATAGGCTAAGTCCATAAAATCCGTATCCATAAATCAAAGTAGCAGCAAAAATATGAACATGCAATTGAAATTATTTCGTGTTCGGACAACTCAATCCGCAACTGCTGTTTTATATTCATCGATTCCCTTTGTTTAACGATATTAAAATAACAGAGAAACAATAAAATTCGAAATATTTAAAGTGTTCTATTGTTGAAAAAACCACAAATCGTTTTATAGCGAGAACGCGCACTCGAGTGCCCAATAAATATATTCGCTGCATTTTTGCATAAGTACGAAAACGAATTTAGTACACTAACATTATTTGTTAAAATTCTATTTATCTCAACAGTATTCTTTACGGTTATTAACTAGCATGCGTTATAAACCATTAGATAGTAATCAAGAGCTGGCCGAGTGGAAAAACTACCTAACCAGAACTTTTTAACGACAGAGTCAGTGTAAGTATTTGCAAACACTTTCGACTCAAATTGAGAATATTATTATTGACCGAGAACCAAAATTATTTCGCGTGGAGCTTGGCCCCGAGCGGAATAAGGTACGAGGTTTATAAATGTCTTCACCACCATGGTGTATACAGGTACAATTTTTTCCACTGCTAGC
>CAJUYI010008750.1:0-10664 GCA_910591695.1 Galerucella pusilla | reverse complement strand
TTTCCACGTTAGTTTTGAAATTGCCAGAGCACATGCAGTTCCAGTGGACCAGAGAAGTAAGAAAACTTAATAATTGTATAATGCCTACTTTGGTCGAGTTTTCTGTTTGGCTTCAAGAAGAATCTTCAGCAGCTTCCATCTTATGTAAACCATCAACTTCCAGCTCAAATGAAAAATATGAGAAGAGAAACAAAAACGTAGTTTTCTTGGGTTCCGAAGGAAACGCAAGAGAAATTCAATGTAAATTTTGTTCTAAATCGAATCATTTAATATACAAATGTAGACAATTTCTTGATCTGGCCGTTGATAGAAGATGGGAATGGGTGAAGGAGCATAAAATTTGTTTTTCCTGCCTGGTAGGCTCTCATCAAGTATTCAAATGTAAAAACAAGCAGAGATGTGGAGTTGCGATGACTGCAAAAAATATCATAACCGTCTATTACACGCAAACATACCAGAAAAGAGAAACTTGTGTCAAGATTCAGAGATACCACTTAATCAAAATGAAAATGGAATCACAAACTCACAGGAAACAACAGATTAATCATTTCTCATGGATGAGCATTCTTTACAAGTTGAAACAAGAAGTAGAAGTGTACTCCTTCGAATTTTACCTGTCACTTTAATTGGAAGTAAAAAGTCCATTAAAGTTCATGCACTCTTTGATGAAGGCAGCACGGTTTCTCTCATAGACAGTAAGCTGGCTGAAGAAGTTGGAGTAGAAGGATATTTAGATCCCCTTAAGATATTTTGGACAAACTCGACTTCATTTTGTGATAACAAATCTAAGAGGCTGACATTGAAAATTCAAGGTACTCTTACTTCTGATATTTACGAGCTTTCAAATGTTCGAACTATGTCGAATCTTAATCTTCCAACACAGACTGTAAATATACCCAATATATGTTCAAAATGGACACACCTTTCAAAAATCCCTTTATTGAACTTAGAGGAAGCCAAGCCTTTGCTTCTTATTGGTCAAGACAATATTGACTTAACAATTGCCAGAGAAGTGATTCAAGGATCAGCAAACGCTCCAGTTGCTTCTAGAACGAAGCTTGGTTGGGTAGTCCATGGCAATTTACCCTACCTAAAGCACAGAATTGAGCCCCAGTATTCGATGTTTTGCCATTATAAAGGAAAAGACGAAAAAGATGATCTAGAAGACCTAATTCGCCGCCAGTGCATTGTTGTCGATAATATGGGTGCCACAAATGAAAATCAGATTTTGGTGTCTGAAGATGACCAAAGAGGTTTATCGATAATGGAAAAAACCAGTAAACAATTAGAAAATGGACATTGGGAAATTGGTCTTTTATGGAAAGAAAATGTAAACTTGCCAGAAAGTAGAAAGGCCGCATTAAGAAGATTGTACACAATAGAGAAAAGAATGGATAAAGACGTAATCTTTGCAGAGAAATATTGTCATCAAATGGACTCGTTCTTGAATAAGGGATATGCTAGAATTCTTACTTCAGAAGAAGTTGCCATAACAACAGCCAAAACGTGGTACCTACCGCATTTTTCCGTGAATCACCCTAATAAACCAGAAAAGTTTCGATTTGTTTTTGATGCCAAAGCCAAGGTGGAAGGAAAAAGTTTAAATCAGCATTTATATAGAGGACCAGATTTACTAAATTCCTTAATCAAAGTTTTATTCAATTTTCGTCATAACCCTATAGCAGTTCTAGGAGATATTGAAGAAATGTTCCTACAAATACGCATAAAAACGGATGACCAATGTGCTCAACGATTTTTATGGCGAGGAAGAGATAAAGACGCTCCCATACTAACATACCAAATGAATGTAATGATTTTTGGCACAATTTGTTCTCCTAGCTGTGCAAATTTTATTCTAAATAAAAATGCAAATAAATACAAAGAAGAATATCCTGAATCTGTCAAAGCTGTTCGAGATTATCATTACATGGACGATTACTTGGATAGTTTTGCATCTGAAGAAGTTGCTGTAAGAAGGGTAACAGAGATCATCAAAATTCATAAGTATGGAGGTTTCAATATGAGAGGATGGCTTAGCAATTCACCTAAAGTGATGAAGCACATACCAGAAACTCTTCATTCAAAAAAAATAACTTTGATAGACTTAGAAAAATGGCAGTCGCCCACGTATGAAAAAACATTAGGATTAAACTGGGAACCACAAAATGATTTCCTGACATTTTCAAATAAGTTTCTAGACAATTTTAAAGACATACTAACGAAAGAAAATGTGCCTACCAAAAGACAGGTAATAAGAATAGTTATGTCTATATACGATCCTCTTGGTTTTCTTGCTGCCTTTACTATCCAAGCAAGAATTCTCATGCAAGAAGTTTGGTCTCAGAAAATAGAATGGGATGAAAAACTAAGTCCTAAATTATTCGAAAAATGGTGTTTATGGGTAGCAAGTCTTCATAAAATTCAGAGTTTAAAAATTCCTCGCTGGTATAGAATAGAATTTTCTTCTTCAGTCGAAATTCAATTACATATATTTAATGATGGTAGCGAAAAAGGATATGCTTCTGTTTCATATTTCAGGATAATTTCGAAGGAGGGAGACATATCTACAGTCTTCGTTATGGCCAAATCAAGAGTAACTAGTCTAAAACCTATAACTATTCCAAAAATTGAACTTCAATCTGTATTGCTTGGAGCACGTCTATCGAAAACTATTGAATCTGGGCATAATTTCAAAATTAACAAGAAATTTTTTTGGACAGATTCTAAAATTGTTTTGAGCTGGATCAAGTCAAATCCCCGAAATTATAAGATATTTGTCGCAAATCGAATTAGTGAGATTTTGGATTTGACTGAACCTACTGATTGGTACTGGATTCCATCCAAGCTGAATATGGCTGATGACGCGACTAGAGGATTATGGGATTTAGGTAATTTTGAAACTTGGTTACAGGGCCCAAAATTTTTAACTACAGATGAAACAAAATGGCATCTACATAACGATAAATATGAACTAGATACTGTTGTCGAGAGAAAAAATATATTGCTATTTGTATTATCCGAAGATGAAAAAGTATTTGAATTTTCAAGATTTTCCAATTACCTACGACTTGTTAGATCAGCTGCATGGGTTTTGAAATTTGTCAAATCATGTAAAATTAAGATTGGTAAAATTGTTGTTCCAAGCTTCTCCAGACAAATAACTGTTGAAGAATTCGAAGAAGCCGAAGTAACACTTTTTAAACAAGCACAAAAAGAAACCTTTCTTGAAGAAGTGGAACAGTTATCAAGAAATAAAAATATCAAGAAATCTAGCCGTATCTATAAGCTAAATCCATTTATTGATGCCCAAGGTATTTTAAAACTAAGTGGCAGATTAGACTATGCTGAACACTTACGTGTCTATGAGACAACCAATCATTTTGGACCCCAAACATTCGATGACGGTGTTATTAATCCAACATTATCACAAAATAAACTATCACCAAGGAAGAGAACATGTTTTAAGCCATCTAAGAGAAAAGTTCTGGATAATCAATGGAAGAAATGCAGTCAAAAATTGTCAAAATTCTTGCGTGGTTTGCATAAGAAAAAATGCAAGGTTGGAAGTGCAACAAATGGGTCAGATGCCAGATTTCCGAGTAACACCACAAGTCAGAGCCTTTATGATAACTGGAATGGATTATTTCGGACCTATGCTAGTTTCGATTGGGAGAAGACGTGAAAAGAGATATGGTGTTATATTCACGTGTATGTCCACCAGAGCTATTCATCTCGAATTAGCTTCTTCACTCACAACGGATTCTGCCATTATGTCAATCAGAAGATTTATTTGTCGAAGAGGTTACCCATCTGGAATCTATTCTGATAATGGAACAAATCTTTGCGGAGCAGACAAGGAGATGAAAAAGGCTATCCTAGAAATAAACCCTCAAGCAGTTCGAGATTTTTGCTGCAATAAACATATCAAATGGAAAAGAAACGCTCCCGGAGCAAGTCATGCAGGTGGAGTGTGGGAAAGACTAATACGATCTGTTAAAGATACTCTTCGAACAATATTGAAAGAGCAATGCCCGAAAGAAGAAATGCTGCAGACTCTATTGGTAGAGATAGAGCACACTGTTAATAGTCGCCCTCTGACGCGATTGTTTCTTCTGATCATCAAGATGATGAGGCCTTAACGCCAAATCATTTTCTCATCGGACCATCCAATTTTGTTGGCTCTCCTGGAAAATTTACTGACTTTGAAATACATCTACGCAAACAATGGCGTATTGCACAAACATTTGCGGACTCATTTTGGAAAAGATGGGTTAAAGAATGGATTCCAACTTTAGTCAAAAGGAGTAAGTGGCAACATAATCTATCCAATGTTGCAGAAGGCGATTTAGTTAAAAAGTGTTCATCTTTCAATATTCATAAATTGAAAAAATAATGTTCATAGAAAAAATCCAAGGAATCAAGCACATTTTATACACGCCAGGCAAGAGTAGGGACAAAGACTGTATTAAATCTATCGTACCAGTTGAAAGGAATAAATTCAAGACTACAAATTCATTTTTACGTGCAAAATGTAATTAAAAAGAGTTGTTTATAATATATATTATGTTTTCATCTCAAAACCTAAATTTGTTAAAAGGAGGATAATCTTTGAGACTATTGGCTAGGCAACCCGCACGCTTGTTCATGTATTTAGAATAGTCCAGATATCAGGGAGCCATCAAATTTGAATAATAAATTAGTGCGAGGTTAAAGTTAAAATGCTTGACGGTTATTACAATGTTATTTTTTAAAGTTTAAAGAAATCGTTGCCTAATATTAATATCAATAATGAATGATTCAATTGAATTATTAAGCTCGATGTCACCTAAAATAAAATTTAAATTAAAAACCGGTGAAAATCAATTTAGAAGAGGTAAGTTGGTTTTTTTACCTATACAAGTATTAAAATATAGGTAAATGTTATAAAAACTTGTAGTTCGAGGTGCATCAATATTAGCGTTGAAAAGGAATATTAGAAGAAGTTCTATCTATAACAAATATGTGGCAACTGAAAAAAATGTAAATATTGTAGAAAATGATAGTACAGAGTCAGCTGAATACAATTCATCAGATTATAATGGTATGGTCAGATTATAATGTATTTTAGTTTGGATCTGTTTTTATTGTTATGTCACCCCAATGTTTAAATTACTTCTAGATCCAGAATCTCATTCAGCAAAAAATGAAAATGAAAATAAAGATGACTCTATTATTGTAATATCTGATAGTGCTTCTAATTCTAGTTCAATAGAATTTGATCAAGAATCCAAAGAACAACCTAACACTGCTAGTTTATTACCCAAACATAAGTTAGATGCAATTTCCAATTGGGTAGAAAAAGTTAACATTGAAAATGAAACAAACTGTTCAGTATATACTGAATTATCTACCATTTATGGTAGCGGTAAAGGTTTTATTGCTAGCAATAATGGTCATGCTGCAAACTCTACCTTTCACAAAGGTTGTAGTAAGAAATTTGATGAGATGTTTGTAAAAAAAAACAAATTAAAGGTAATTTAATAGCTTTTGTATAACATTTCTTTTAAGATGCTTGGTATTTATTCAGGTTGACAAAACTACAAGTACAAATACAGATGATGTAGTAGATAAATCAATGGAAAACTTGGTTATAGAAGACTCATTTGAAATTATGAATCAAAGTTTAAAAAGTCACACACAGAAAGATGATAGTGTTAAAAATGCAAAGCAAGTTGAAACCGTAGATAAAAAAGATTCTGCGATAGAAAGTAACAAAAAAGGATCTCAAATAGTTCAAGGTAAGATATTACATTACTGTTGGAAAACTACCCATTAACATATAGTAAGTATCAAAATAAAACTAGTAGAATTATTCCCGGGAATTCTGGCAGAATTGTATTTTGTATTTGTCAATGCAATACTTACCAACTTGGATTTTTTTGCAGCACTCCCTGAATATTTAGGTACTTTCTGATGAAAAAAATTGGGCACATATAAACCCTATAAAAAATACATTAAATATTAAATGTGCTGAAACTATATGTTATTTAAATGGGAATCATATCATATTTGTAGCAGGGCTTGATATGAATATTCTGATAAATATTAAGGGCTTATATAAGCCTGATATTTTATTTCTCATCTTAAACTCAATAACAGACACAAAAGTATCCATTTTGAAATATCCACGATTGCTAAGTGATGATTAATAATTGCAAATATCACTGCAATAAAAAGTTGTATGATCATTTGTGCAGAGTATGCTAATGTTCAGGTTTAATACACCTAAGGATTTTTCATACATTAAAAAGTAGGTACTGCTAAAAATTTCAAATTTCGCCAAAAAAATGTATCAGAAAAAAGCAATCTGACTCATTGAAATTTTCAGACCCAAAAATTGACTGATTTTAGAGATCTGTAACCCTTATGATCTGATCTGATTAGTTAGGAGGGTAGGGCAATCCTAAATCACATAGGCCTCGACCTAGGACTCATTGGGCTCCAAGTTGGGCTCTTTGTACATTTTTCTGGAAGTCACTCTCAGTACATTATCCATCGTATGGTATTAACCAAGAGGATTTCTTTAATTGATCATAGAGATTTGCCTTTAGATTTGCAATCAAAGAGGATATTATGCTTTACTACAGTTCAGTAGTGGGTCATTAAATAATTGCAATGTTTTTTTAGATTTCTTTTGTATTTTATATTCTTCTAGCCACATGTTATTATTTTTCAACGTTTTCACTTCTTTTTAGCTCCTACTCTAATTTGTGATCTATATTTATTATTTGATATTATGAGATAAAACCTCATCTTTACTATTAACCATTTTTTTATTTTCAAGTAGGTAACATCTTGGCACATTGTCATATTGAATCTATAAATTAACGTGCGTGGTTACCTCCAACAAATAAATATACAGCATGCAGGAAAGTATCACACCAAGGGATTATCTTTGAAAGCGATAAAGGGGAAGTTAATAAATTCTAGAACGATGAATGAGACTTTATTCTACACATTTTAAAGCAATTGTAAAATGTTTTTGACGTCAGCGTTTAACTTTTGGCAGCTATCTTGAATTTTTCGAAATAATGTAGATTACAATTGGATCAGTACTGGCAATTATGTCTGTTCATAGAACGGTTCAAGCTAATTGTGCTCCATCACTAAATAACAAAAAATCTAAGAAATTGTCTTGCATCCTAATTTTCTCTGTGACTGCTTCATAAAATTGTAATTGTTAATATATGAATTTTCTACAACTGTGCTGAGAAGTCCACTTTTCCGCACTCATTTTAGTGTTGAAAGAGTCACTTTTCCGCACTAATCACTTAGTGCGGAAAAGTGGATTTGTTAAGTTTTTGGGGAGTATACTGACATCTGAATATTTAAAATATTTATTTGCATGGTTGTGATTTACAAAATGGCTGAAAAATTAGAAAGTTAGTGCTGACAAAGCAGTGAAAAAGCGAAATCTGACTTCATTGGAAAATATTTAGCCTCATCAATTAATTTGCAGAATGCTTCAAATTGCACGTTCTCAATATTAATATAATAATCAATTTATTGATATGTATTTCATAATAGATGCTTCTTTATGTTAACTTTTGGGTTGTTCTCCGCACGCTAGTAGAAAAAATAGTGTACCTAAAAATTGCGCAAAGTGATACTTCTCCGCTCGCGATTGCAGATGACCGAACGACGCGTTAGCGTCTATTTATTATAATTTACTTTACTTTATTACAATTGAAAAATTTCTTCCTTTATTATTTAATGCAGATTGATGCAAATAACTTACGACCCATAAAAATAATATGAAAACCTTTTATAAAGATAAGTTTTAGCCAATAAAACGTTCTATAAAAAATATCCTGTAAAATGTTTTCATAAACTTGATCGGAGCGTCGGAAAATCGAAAAAATGTCAAAAATTATTACTAAAACTTACGACCCATGAAAATAATAAGGAAACATTTTATAAAGATAAGTTTTAGCGAATAAAACGCTCTACAAAAAATATTCTGTAAAATGTTTTCATAAACTTGATCGGAACGTTGGAAAAAAGAAAAAATTTCAAAAATTATTACTAATTCAACTTTAACTTTGAAATATCAAAAATTTATAGTAGCCCTTTTTTGTAGAGCGTTAAATTTTCCACAAGTATTTTTAGCTATAAAATTCCAAATCATTAAGACAGTTCTGTTTCTATGTTATTTGATTGGAAAATAGAAATTATCAATGCGGCACCTCTAATATAAATATGAAGAGTTCAAGCTTTGACACTATCTTATTTTCATCATGTACAACAATTTCAGTATATTCTATGTATTGAATATGTTTAATTAATGAATTTGATCTTGTTATTTTAGATAATTCATGTATAGAAGATGCAGATGCATTAAAAGTTTTGGACAAACTTTACGGAAACTCTTGGAGAGCGAATAAAGAATTAATTTTATCCAAAACAGAACCCCGAAATAATATTAGACCACCTAGTATTAAAAATGTGACATCGGAAAGGTGAGTGTAAGATTAAAATGAATACTTTGTGTAACACAAATAATTTTCATAGGAAACCAAAAACGTCACTGCTTTACAAAAATCCATATTTAGAAAGTGAAAAATTGAAATCTCGGATATTACTGAATAATATTCAAGAAAAGAAAGTGAAAGATAATTCCAAATCTCCATGGTTGGCAAAACTGAAAGTTTTATGCGATTCCGATACAAATTCTGAAAACTCACCACCAAAAATTTCACCGACAAAATTGAAATTCGGCGATGAATCTAGCGACGATGATTTAACTAATTATTCCAAAAACAAAAATAACTCTGCCAACAAAGAAAATAAAAGTAGTAAATATTTTGATAAAGCAAAGTATGTTACTAAAAGAAAGGTTTTTACCAAAAATACGGACTGTAATGATATTAAAAATTCAGAAAATAACTGGACAAGTGATAGTTCATCAGGTGGTGCCGTTACTCGCAATATAAAAAAGACTGATGTTGATGTATTAGTAACACCTAAAAATATTTTTATGAAAACACCAAAAAAACTTGCAACAAATGCTGGAAAAATAAGTAGTAGTTCAGATGATGAGGAATGGGATGCGGAAGTTAGCAAGATTGAAAGAAAAGTTGAAAAAAAATATGGATCATATAGTTTTTTGGCATCTTTATCAGGTGAGTTTACACTTTAACTATCCAATCAAAATGTGCACTTTTAAGACTAGTATGTATACTACTTATTTTTGTATATTATTGACAAAAGTATTTTGAAATGCTAGTATTTTGGTTCGTTGCCAGATTGTTAATAAATACAAACAAACCGCCAACTCACATTTTTTGTTGGTCACACTGACTTTACACAAAATGTTGCGACAATTTGATGCATTTTGTCAAACTGATGTATGCCCTCTACTTGCCTGCAACCTTTCCCATTTTGAATGTTTAAGGACAATTTTTCTGAACGACATGTTCAACATTTTTTGTTTATCACAACTTATCTTGAATTGTTCGTTTTATTAACATGTAACAAAATCTTAGATCCAAAGACTTTTGTCATTCAAATTTAATTGATATACCTAGTTGATCATGGTGATATTAGGGAAACCTAAAAAGTAAACACTACATAACTGGGTTATTCCTTGTCAAATCGACCAATAGTTATAAAAATAGTTATAGGCTCTTTCATCTTAAGTATAACGAAGTTCTGACATTTTTTGTCCTAGTTTATGCAAAATTCGAAATACCACTATTTTTTTTGTTTTTTCAACTTTTGTTTGAACATATTTTCAACATATCTGGGTACTCTCTTAGGCAATTCCTACGAGATATGAAATCTTAGTATAGGATTGGGATTGCATTATTTTAAAATGGTATTTTAATATTGTATTGTGATTATTAATTTTTGTTGTTACTGTTCGCTGAGTTCCTTGTCATAATTGTTTTTACTTATATTAAGCTCAAATTTTATATTACACGTTTAACCTATTTTGTCCTTGTTTTTATAAAATACTGGGTGTTACCCGTGAATAAATAAATAAATAAATAAATAAACTATCTCGAAAAGTATTTAAATTGAAAAAATTAGTGTTTCAAATGACAATGAAAACAAATTTTGTTATTCTTGTTTAAAAAATTTTGAATTCTTGGAAATTGTCGAAATTATGATAGGCGAATTCGATAGAGATGATAGCCAAATCTGTATTCTTGTGTCATATTATTTCTTAAGTAATTTTTAATTTACTGAAACTTCTTTCGCCCGAAGCCACAGAGACAGGTAAGTAATAAAAATTGGAAAACAGGGAATGGGATCATTTTTGACTATAATTTCCAATATTTCAGTTGGCTGTTTTTCACGTGGAAAAATATGAATGAATTTATATCATTAAAGAGTTGTGTAACGTCTATATCTTTTACGGTTCTTCCTCCCGTACCTGTAACTCAATATCGAAGTCTACTCAGGCTTTCATAAGATTATTATTAGAAATATTATGAAACTCGTACAGAAAGCAGACTATTGAATAGCAGTGAGATAATAAGGTAATCGCGTGATCAAGAATTGCAAAATAGAAGGAAGCCTTGAACTGCTGGAAAGGATTTAAAAATATCTTCTGTATGTTCCTTGTGGTATATTATTCATTCTTTTTTTTAATTTCTTGGGAAATTAAACCACAATATTTT
>CAJUYI010008749.1:0-10664 GCA_910591695.1 Galerucella pusilla | reverse complement strand
TCGCACGAGGACGAAGTTTGAGCACGACGCCGTAGGCGGAGTGCTCAGTCGTTCAAGTGCGATACAGACAATCCACACGAGTCGAGCAGCATATTTTTTCTACGATCCACTTAAGAAAAAATCTAGAAAATAAAAATTTCTATAAACAGTAAAATACCTAACTTCAAATTAAAAATTTTACAATTCAATTTTATGTTTCCACTAATTTTGTGGTAAACGTACAGTTCTTGAAATTTGTATAGGGCTACGGTTTCATTTTTTAAATATACGATGCTGTTTAAATATACGATGCTGTTCTAAGTAGATGTTGCCAGTCGGACTCCCTCATGAAAGGTTCCGTACCACTATCTATAATAATGAATATTCTGCTAAATATTTCAAACGTCTACCTGTTGTTGTTATTATTATCAAGCAGAATAATTATTTTTTGAAATAAAAGTAACAATTAAAAAAAAAACCTTTTTCACGGGAATCGAACCCGGGTCTACGGCGTGAGAGTCTGGATTGCTTACTACTCAACCACTGAGAGATATGAAAATTGTTTTTCTATAACGTCAGATGTACCTATTATATAATTTTATAAAATCTGAGGTCTCCTCAAATACCCATTTTATTCTGTTTTAAGTATTATTTGTTGGTAATTTGTACGGATTATTTCTTTCAAGTTTATCTTTGTAAATGAATATTCTTGATCCAGTGCGCTTCTATGAGAAACTTTGACAAGTTATTTTGACGTTTCTTTTAAATTGAAAAAAGATAAATGACGGATACTCAACTCGAATGCTGATTGGTGGATTTCATATACGTTCTAGGATGTATATGAAATTATATCCGTTTAGTTAACTGATGGCCTACATTTCCATTTTGTAAACTGTGCAGAATAGTAGTTTGTGCAACTAGTGTGGATATGGACAATCCACACGATTCGAACATTATATTTTTTCTACGATCCCTTCAAGAAAAAATCTAGAAAATAAACATTTGAATATACTGTAAAATAAATATAACTTGAAATTTAAAATGTTCAACAATTTTATTTATAATCGTACCAATTCAATTTTATGTCTTCACTAATTTTTTTGTGATAAACGTACAGTTCTTAAATGTACAATTTGTACAATGTTACGGTTTCCCTTTTTAAATGTGCGAAGCTGTTCTCTGTATCTGTATCTGTAGAGTAGGGAGGGTGAGTGTGTAGGCTCACAGCACTTAGGCCACATGTGACCCATTGTACATCCTCCCGAGGAGTTGTCCTCCTAGGTCATTGTCCATCCTGTCCTTCCCTAATAACACAAGATGTCCATTGGACATCCGTTTGATGTCCAGTATGTGTCCAAGGTGTCCATGGACATATTTTGGACATCCATAGGATGTCCACATATAAATGTCTAATGGACGTACATACGAAGTAGTCCATATGGTATCCATTTTATATCCTACTCCGAAATGTCCATAAAACATTGTCCATCTGATGTCCATGTGAGGTTATCCATTGAACATCTAATTGAGGTAATCCATAAGGTGTACATTAGATGTCCTCTTCTCAAAAATGTGAATATAATACTTACGAGTGTGGTATTACTATAATATATGAGTAGTTTATATACCTAATTGAAATATACCTATATTTATAAAAGTAAGTGTCTGAATGTCAAATTTATGATATAAAAAAATAACAGCAATTAACCACCTGAAAATGAAACGTTCTTATTTCATATGAAAGAAATTCAGAAAAGTTGACTCGAACGCG
Organism: Galerucella pusilla; assembly: GCA_910591695.1. NCBI lineage: Eukaryota > Metazoa > Arthropoda > Insecta > Coleoptera > Chrysomelidae > Galerucella > Galerucella pusilla. The sequence continues at coordinate 8,914 of CAJUYI010008749.1, read as the reverse complement.
AACAACCAGTCAAAACGCCATGAAATCAACAGAAACATATTTCGAGGTTCTGGCATTTCTACGGTTCTCGCACACTCGACTTGCCGCTACTGCAGCGAACTGACGGTTGGGTTGGTACACAGTATAGATGACAGTGGTTGGTAGCTATGCTGCGGGCGGCCTATGCGGTTATGCGCCAAGAAAGTGAGGTTATTTTTATTTAGCATTTTGCTTGCAAGGAAGCGTCCTTATTATTACAGCTCATCAACTCAAAGTTCTCAAGTTGTTTTGGTACAAGTTTGTTTTAGTGTGGTGTGCAGAATCACAATCAGTTGTGAATTTAATTTCAGGGTGAGTCTGAAAGTGTGATTTTTAATTATCGTAAGAGAGAGAGAGAGAGAAAACAAAATATCTTAACAAATATTGTAACTGATGCAGTTGGGGACATACATGAAATTTCTGAAGGAATCCAAACAATAAAAATAAGAGAAACTGGAAGTGAATGTAGAGAATCAATATTCAACATTTTTCCCTTTCCAATTGACACCATGGAAAAATTCAAAGAAGCAGAGAATTTCTGGTCAGAAGAGTCAAATTTCAAAGCATCTGTGAGTAGTTTGTTATATTTATTTTTATATATTATTGTAAGTTGCTGAAATCTTTCTGGCAAAATGCTTTCAAATGCAGTGTAATGATGTATCTGCTATAAATATCCTGAGCAATATGTATTGATGCAATTCTCTCTTTGTTCCTTCCTGTCTTTGAATATCTGATTATTATGTTTTTTTAAAGGACATTTTTTCTAGGTTCATGAATTTTCTAAAATTGGAGGAAATTCCGTCTACGACTTTGTGAAAAGGGCGATGAGTCAAATAGTGACAAACAATTTGTCATCATCTTTCACATGGTTTCATCATGGTTTGGGACCAAATCGAAAGATGCATTAGTCAAATCCAAACTTGCAGCAGTTTTATTGAGTAAGTACAAGTTGATCAAATATAAATTTATCCACTTCAACCAATGTCTTAAAAACTGAAGATGAAATACATAATATTCAGCTTCCTCTGAATGACTTGAATTTTTTTTTGGTATCGGCTGTGATTCATTGAATCTTGGTCATAACTCTTCAATCATCCTTCAATATCAGTAGTTATTCCTATAGTAGTTTATAATGAATTTTTAGGTGCAGCTGATAATGCCAGTATTAGTTGTGATAAGAAGACTGTTGAGGATGCAGCTAGAAAATATTTAAGGCGAGCAAAGGAAAGGAGTGTGTTTGAAAGACGACATTAGACCCTCAATGTGCTCCAGTTTATTCATTTATTCATTATTTGGTTATTATTCGTTTATTACATTCTACAGTACTATATATGTACTTGAATGAATTTTTTTTTTTTTCTAGAGTACTATATGTACCTGAATTGTTTTTTTTTAGTATTATAAATGTGATATATTTTATTGTGACATATACTATTTGGTTTTCACTTTATTATAGTTATATAATATACGCATATAATTTATTGTATCACATCCCCTTTATAACCAATGGATGTCCAGATTCTATAATATAGATATCCATATTGTCGAATGGATGTCCTTTGGATGAACTATTATATTCTTATGAATTTCCATTGTGGATATCCTATGGATGTACATTAGACATCCTATGGATGCACATTTGACATCCTATGGATACCCATATGCAGTCCAATGTACACATTTTAGATGTCCAGATTGTCCAATGGATGTCCATTGGATTGACTATCATGTTCCTATGAATCTAAGTTGTGGACATCCATTGGATGTTCGTCCGGGACATCCTATGGATGTCCAAAAAGGTGGAAAGTGAACGTCCAATGGATGTCCATATGCAGTCCAGTGTACACATTCTAGTTGTCCATTGGATGTCCAGATTGTCCAGAGGAGCCTGTCCAATGGATATCCAATGGACTAACCTGTGTTATTAGGGTTCTCAGGAAGGTGGACAGGTCACTGGGAGACATCTCCTTTATATCGGCAGGTGTAGGCCAAGACTCACCGAACACACACTCTCTTATTGACGATAACTCCGGACACTCGCATAAGACATGCCTGACAGTTTCATCTTCCTGTTCACACATCCTGCATAGAGGTGTGTCCACTAGCCCCATAGTATGGAGGTGTTTACTTAGTTGACAGTGACCAGTCAGAAATCCTACTGTTAAACGTAGGTTTTTCCTGGTCATCGCCAAATATTTCTTCGGCGCCAGCTTCCGAGGGTCGCCCAGGGTGATCCTGGCAAAACTGCATCCTTTGATTCCATCCCATCTCTCAAGGGATTGAGCATGGGTGTAACGTTTGGTTAGTTCCGCAATTGTCGAAGTCGTTAGGCCGTAGGTATCACTGGGTCCTAGAATTTTCAGTCCAGCGGCTTCCCTGGCTAAAGAATCAGCAATGCGAAGCTGTTATAAGTAGATGTTGCCAGTCGGACTCCCGCACGAAGGGTAGGTATCGTACCTTTATCTACAATAAATATGCAAAATACGAAATATTTCAAGCGTCTACCTGTAGTTGTTATCAATATCAAGCAGAATAATTATTTAAAAATAAAATCATGATTAAAAAAAAGTTGTTTCATGGGGAATCGAACCTAGGTCTACCGCGTAAGAGTCTGACATGTTTACCACTCAACCACCGAGATCTATTAAAAGGACATGTCCATCGGTAGCTCCTCAATTACCCATTCTATTCTATTTTTAGTATTATTTGTTATCAATTTATACGGACTATTTTATTTGTTCATTTTTGTAAATAAATATTCTTAATCCAGTGCTTCTGAGAGAGACTTTTTTGACGTTTCTTTAAATTGAAAAAAAGATGAGTGACGAGTACTAAACGCGAATACTGATTGGTGGATTTCATATAAGTACGTTCCAGGATGTATATGAAATCATAATATACGTTCAGTTAACCGATAAGGCCTACATTTCCATTCTTTAAACTGTGCAGGAAATGGATAATATACATATGGGTGTAGAAAAGATGGATAATATTTATGCGGGTGTAGAAAAAACATTTTTCAATTCTTGATCCAGTGGTGTACATTAGGGGTGGGCAAAATAATCGATCTATCGAAAAATAATCGATTAATCGGGTGATCAATTAATTTAATCGGGTGATTGATTAATCGATATATATTTTTGGAACTTTAGTTCTTTACGCCAGGTTATGTTTGAGCGACCAGGGGTCGCGACGCAAAAGATATGACCGTTACGCGTTACGTTACGCTACGTTATGTTACGTTGCTTTGTTATGTGCCTCGCTTGCGTGCTTGTGCCTCCTTAGTCTCTCTCGTTTACGAAGCAGCGATTCATTATAATATGCTTCTGGCGGGAATCGAACCCGGGCCGCCCGCGTGCAATGCGAGCATTCTAACCACTGAACCACCGATGCTATATTGAAATTCTATGCAAAGCTGGTATTCGCAGTGCTAGTGATCTACTTGAATTTGTTCGGATAAATTTTTACTATTATTTTCATAATTTTTTTGCGCGATTAAGGGGTCTACCTACTTTTCGAAATACAGGGTGTTGAAATTTTTAAAACTTGAATGTTTTAATTCGATAACTTTAAAATGGATGGATAAATTGATTTGACATTTGGCAGGTAGTTTTTAAATATAAAAGGGCATATTTTGAAAGAAATTGTAGTTTGTGCAACTAGTGTGGATATGATGGCCATATCGTACGAGGTCGTTTAAGTGCGATATGGACAATCCACACGAGTCGAGCAGCATATTTGTTCTACGACCCGAAAATTAACAATAAAAAAAATTCCTCGCGGGGAATCTAACCCGGGTCTACCGCGTGAGAGTCTGGTGTGCTTACTACTCAACCACCAAAGAATATGCAAATTGTTTATCTATAACGTCAGATGTATTACATAACTTTTGCTTAAAAGGAACTAAAGTTCCTACCATGTGTCCCGCGACACGTTCTACCTTTTTTTTTATTTAAATAATATCCAAATACTAGTTGAAAAAACATGTGCAAAAAAGAGTGGAGCATAGAGTAATAAATAAGAGAGATGTAGTGTTTTGTGACACAAAGTTACCACTAGCGCCTACCTTGGCTACTGGTACGAACTAGCTCTCGAGACGCGCGTTTTTCGAATTTTTAAGCTTTCAGGATACGCGTAATATTTTACAGTATTTGCAATTGAATGATTTTGCACTTCAATAGTTTTTTTTAGTTTTTCAAGTCAAGTCTTCACAGACAAAGAAATAACATTATTGTGGTAAATCATTCCGCAGCAAATATTGTATTAGAATATTAAGGGAAATTACGGTAGGAGAATAAAAAAACCCTTGCAAGTGAGAAAATATAATTTCAACATCTTTCATACAATAAGATATCCAAAATAACATACAAAAACAGTCAATATCTGAATTGGAATGGAAATTGTACTCTGAAGTTTAGAAAGGAAGTGATCTTCACGCAAATAACACCTTTATTTTTAATAAGTAAGGTTCATTATTTCAAACCAATATTTAGATCAGGAAACTTTAAAAAAAATCTTATTTGTATAATTTTTTTGCAGTTATTCAATTGACGTACCCATTTAAACAATTTGGCATCTTGAAGCACACATTGATATTACAGAGCAAGCTCACAAATACAGTGCTCAAAATATTAAAGCACTTTTTCACATAAGTAATAGGTACCTACAATAACATCCTGAATTATATTAATATATATTCATAGGTACATGCATATTATTTTGGTTTGGAACACAAATTTCTGGTAATCCTTCGTTCTTGTCTGCAAAAAAAACGATAAAATGACAAATAATAAAAATTTACTTTTTTTACTTACCTATGATTAGTGATGATAAATGCTGTGATAATAGTAGATACCAATGATGAAGATAATTAATTTCTTTGCAGAGAGGCCAATGAGTAGATTAAATAAAAATAAATTCACAAAAGAGAACGACTAACCTCAAAATAAAATAGTATAGTACTATTTATAAAAATGAAAAGTTTTGTTATGTGTAGAGCACCTCTACCCCCTACCCTCCATAGTGTAGAACATAGGTGTAGAAGTAGAGGGAGGCCAACGGTAGGGTTTATAATCGTTGGAGGGAGGCGGGGTTTGTTAGTTCAGTTAGTTGCTGTAAAACGCCGTGCGCTACAGGCTGCGCACAAACTTTGTGCCAGTTTCTTCCTAACCTCTCTTATTTATTACTCTATATGGTTTGTGTTGGTACAACTGAACTACGAATTTCTGTTGGTGAAACTGAAACCAAGAAGAAGCATTTTCATAGCGCCTTTTACTTTTTAGTAAATGTTATTATAACAAAGCTGTCTATGGATGTATGTTTGTTTGTCACTTTTGACAAGTTTGTTTTTGTACATGTAATATTTTTTTCAGTAAATTATATTGAAATATGTTTTTAAAGTGGAATATAGTCAAGACCAGTTCACCAGCAATGATGATGATGGTAAAAAGGTTACCTTTTCATACGAGAATGATAAATACTATGACTAAATCTAAAGTTATAGCTAAGCCGCTTGCTGCTTCAATGGTAAGTGCCTTTATTTTCTTTAAATATTTTTACTTTATAAATATTTACATACAGTAATGAAATATAACTACAAACTTTAGAATAGTACTTTGATTTTGAAGAGCAAAAGTTGACTATTTACAATACACGTGTGTGCTTTGTGTTGCATAAAATTAAAAGCAGTAAAATTTAACTTATTATGTTGTCAGTGCCCTTTCTTACTGACAGTATTTCGACAGCAACTGTCAAATTTGTCATTTTGTTTTTTAAACAATCCAAACAATCTGCGCTCTTTGGAGAGAGGGTCAGGGGCGAAGTAATATTTTATAAAGCAAAAACAAACCAAAATCATGGCTTTGTCGAGACTTTACAATCCAAGTGTTAGGTTGGGAGCCGGAGGTAAAACTGTCTTGAAATTTTACAGAGAATCTTTTGCTCCTCGAATAGCAACTATGGTAGGTGTTATGTCATCATTATATGGTTGTTTTACTGTCTACTATGATTTAATAATTGAAAATTTTGTTGACACTTTTTTTTTCAAACTTCAAAATTATAGTGAAGTTTTATCATGAATGAGTGTAGTCATTGTAAATTAAAAAATCTTGGAGAAGCTTCTCAACCTTTACCTTTACAGGCTGACTTCAGAATTGAAAAAGATACCTTTGGAGAGCTGAAAGTACCTTCAGATAAATATTATGGAGCACAGACTGTTAGATCCACAATTAATTTTCCCATTGGGGGTGAATTTGAACGAATGCCTGTAAGTATATCATTTTCTTTTAAAATAAAATTTGTAACAATTTTCTTGTGGGTATTTTGTGAATGAAAAATTTTTTCTTTTCATTTTTTTGCCTTATTGATTAAATTAATTTAAATTTCTTGGCAAAATAATATACACTTGAGAAAATTAAACTTTATTGCGTGTATAAAACACCATTTAATACACTTATACAATAAATAACTATATTAAAATTTAATTTTCTTTGAAGACCTTACCATTTTAATTTCACTAAGAAATATACAGGGTAATAATGCAGTCATAAAACTTTTAATAATGACATGCTTTTTGAAATTTTTTGATACCTCACATTTTGTATGATGTATGTGTGTGATGCTTTTAAACACAAGCACATTCTAGTTATTATTTTTGCTATATATAGGCATTTGTGACAGTAACAATTCCATCTTAAAATACATGTTCTTTTTTCTCCTATTTTTTTGGGAACCAAACCACAATAATGTTTTTTATTGTGGTTTAATTTCCAAAAAAAAAAAGAGAAAAAAGAATAAGTAATGCCACAAGGTACATACAGAAGATATTAGTGGTAGATTTTTTCATTTTTCTGATTATTACTGGTCAATACTTTTTGAATACCAATACTTTATCAAGGTGCTGATTCAAATATTGCTTTTTAAAATATAATGAAAGTAAAAAATCTTCATTCATAGTCATATCTGCAATAACTTACAACTAGAATAATAAAATCTAAGATCTTAAATACACAACATATTTATCAGTTGACCTAGAGGGTTAGATACAAAAAGGTGGTGGATAATTTCCAAATAAACATTGATACTTTATCTCAGTGTTTTAAGTATTTCATGAAATTTATTCAAAATATTTACTTAATTAATATCTTCATTGTTACACAAGATATGCTTTAATATATAAAGATGGTTTATATTACGAGTAATGTCACCAGATGCTTCTAGTTCTTTTTTATTTGTGGTAGAATTTATAAAATTACATCAAGTTGTCTGTGTTTCAAAATTATTAATAAAAAAAACTTTACACACTAAAATTAATATCAACATAAATAAAATCATGATTTCAATTATAATAAAAAAAGTTGTGGCATTCAAAATAGACATAATATGATAAAATTTATGCCTAATACATAAAAATTGTTATTTTAGATAACAGCCATTGCATAGAATATTTTTAGATTAACTGTTCATGTGAAAAGCTCTGTACAAACTGGTTTTTATGTTTTTTAAAGCTGTTCTCTCTACAGTTATTCAATAAGTCATTAACCACCTAGCTTGAATCTGAATCCAGTTCATTACTTTCACTTGTTACAAAATATATTTTTATTATTCGGTATTTTGTAGTTTAATGCTCAATATATAAAGTTATCATATTTTTATCTGTTGCAAAATATTTTGATGTCGACATGGGTACTTTTTAATTTAAACGAAATTCACAGTATACTCCATATACCTATAATTACTTATCATGGTCAAATAAATGGAAAATCTACCAGAATATCTGTAAATTGTACAAGATAGTATTGCATTGTATGGTTTATATGAATCTCATTTTCAGCCAATTGAAAGAATATTATGTTTAAAACAGTGAATTTGTCAATAATACAATCAATACATGCAACAGAGTTATCCAGTTGACATCCAAATCACTTATAATAGATTTAAGATCTTTATATTATGCAAAAAAGTAACTAACCGGTTTTTCATTATATTGATTATTATTGATGTAATGGTTATAAATAATGCTATAATATCGAATACAATCGTCATGTTTTTGCGTGAAAAAGTCATTTAAGATTGTTGCAGAACGAATCGGTTTATTTTTATCACTGTAACTAATTCAAAATGAAAATTTATTTGTAATTTAATGTCTTTTTTACTTATTCTTTATTGTATGACATGTAATTATTTCATATTTTTTCATTCTATTTTAATTATAATTTTAAAATTGTAATTTATACCTAAAATGGGCTTGCCCGTAAATAAATAAAAAAAAAAAAAAAAAAAAAAAAAAAAATATATATATCAAAGGTAATACATTTAATAATGTCAAACAAAGTAAATCCGAAACGCTTATCATATTTCCCATACTTCTTTTACCATTTTTTAAATATTCATTAATTTTTATCTTTTCATTTTGAATTCATATTAATTGAAACTGTAATTACTTGATAATTAATAGATTGAAATTTGTTCCACTAAAGCCTTATTCAGCCGTATTCCGTATCTTGTATGTTATTTTTAAGGATGGTCCGTTATGTTGAAAAACGATCGTATTTAACTATATTGTTAAAATTATATGTTAAGAAAGAAGTAAGTTTTGATTCAATGAATGTAAAAAAATGGATTCGGTCCCGTTAGACCCGTCAGAGTATAACCTTTATATAACATACCATCAAAACGCATAACATGAAGGTTGTCTCTGACAGAAGTGCAATTTGTACAATATAACGCGAGAAAAGTTTACATTCAAGTGTACTTAAGTACGCCTTCCAAAGACAACAAGGCCACAGTGTGATATGCTGTTGGAATTTTTAGAAAATCATCCTATTATAATAAGAGGAAGGAACAAACCATGCGAGGTTAAAATAATTAACAATTTGTGGGAATGATTTGCTAATAA
>CAJUYI010008747.1:0-10665 GCA_910591695.1 Galerucella pusilla | reverse complement strand
CTAAAGAAACCAATGCGGTGACCTGGAAGATTTCTTCTGAGAGCCTTCCTACAGTTCTCTTGGACAAACTAAATCTACAGAAAAAATCGTAATTGTCGAATTCCTCAAAATAATCGGATCTAGGCCTTATCATTTTTGGTCTTCTTGGTTCCTCATCACTACTATATGCATTTACCTCATAATCGTTCATTTTCCACTCAAAAAAATATGCTAACAGATACCACGTTTTGTGACAGATACGTGACAGATACAGCAATAGCTTTAATTGTTAGGTTAGAATCTCCAGGTTATTATTATTACCACTAGATTTTCTGGTGGTTAAATATTCTGAGAGTTAACCATAACTTGAACCCTTTACTGAACAATGTGAAACACTTGTTTTGAGGTAACCAAGGGTTATTTGTTAACCTCAGGATAACTTGACATTGTGAAACCGGGCGTAAGTGTCACTTAGTCGTTCGCACCGTATTTAAAGGCACCCTTAACGCGACGTTAAGGATACCTTAACTAAGCTCGGAATATCCCCGGCTTAAAGTTCCACTTAACCTCGAAATACTAATTTTGAAGTTAATTTATGACAGTTTAGATTTGAGTAAATTGTACTTTGGTAGATGGTAGATCTTTGTATCTGTAATTTGTCTTATCGAAATGAAAATTTAAGAAGATGATGACGATTTAGAAATAATTGATATAGGTAATTGAATACGGCATAGCCAGACAGTTATATATAAGGAACGATTATTTTAAAACATTCGATCCTAAGACGTTTTTTCTTAGATTTAGAATTACGAAGGAAACTGCTCTCAATTACTTGGAGAAATTGAAATTGTTCATTTTCTATGACATTTTTATACTTGTTAATAATATCTAATAATAATGATTTTTCACGTGTTGTGAAATTTATTCCACAAGATCGTTTTTCTCCGCTCATGACTCGGAAGAATAAATACTTATAAAAACGTCAAAAACAAAGATGACACCAAATAATATTAAACGCATAGAACAAACTGGATCAACTGACTACCGTTAATTGGTTGATTCCTGACAAGATCTTCTTTTTCAAAAAAATATTTTAAGAATTGCGGCGTTGTCAAATGGAACCTCCCACTTAGTTAAGGGAGGTACGGCGCGAACGAAGTTCCACTTAAATTATAAGTGTTACTTAGCTAAGTATAACTTTTTAGGATAATCGGTGCGAATGGCCCTAAATTGACTCTGAAGAGAAAATACTTATCAAAACGTCAAAACCAAAGATGACACCAACTAATACCAAACGCATAGATCAAACGACTGCCGTTAATTCCTGACAAGATCTTCTTTTCCAACAAAAGATTTTAAAAATTGCGGCGTTGTCAAATGAAACCTCCCACTTAGCTAAGGGAGGTACGGTGCGAACGAAGTTCCACTTAAATTATAAGTGTCACTTAGTTAAGTATGACTTTTTAGGATAATCGGTGCGAATGGCCCTATGAAGTATATCTCGAGATGTTAGAAAACCCAATTGAGCCGCTAACTCTTCAAAGTCTGGAAGATAATCCAAATGACCTTGGTAACGTTGCTCGGTCACCGGAACTAACACCTTGAGATTCTTTTCTGTGGGGATACTTTTAATCTAAGGTACACGCTTCAGCTCCTGACATTATTGACGTTTCAGAACACCGAATTGTTGAAAGCGCAGGTGGAGCACATTTTGAACAATTATCATGAGAACTCGTTCTTAAATATTCATTAATTGAGAGCGTAACTGTTTAATTAGTGTTTGTCCAATTTAAGCATCAAAATCATCGCTAATCCAAAAAACCATAGAATGACTCAATAGGTATTCTGAATACCTTTCAAACGAGATAAGGTTCGTGAGGGCCATAGGGTCCCGTTTGATATTATTGGTTTTAGCTGCCTGGTGACGTCATCGATGCCTATTACGTCACCTGTTATAACTAGTAGAGAAGCCCACAATAGTTCATATCAACCCCCCAAATTTCATCAATATAAGTAGGTATCAAATAAACAGAGTGAGGGAACTTTTGAAAAGGACTGTATAGATATAGAGTAACAATTTGTACCGCTTCAACTTTGGTGCAGTGTCTAGCTGTTGGCATATTGAGGTTCTTAATAACGAAAAACACAAACATTATTCTTACTTAGTTACTAATATCCTACACTATAATAATTTGATTTCGAGCTTAAATCACTATTTCTTGAAATATGTCTATCGAATTGTTTTTGATAAAAGGCGCGGAAAACGATAATATGCACTATTACTTTCGATTAACTGTCCAAATACATTGAAATGAGTGAGTTATTGACCCACCAGATAATTGACATCATCACAAATAAATTTGCGGTGATTTCTTGGAATAATTTTGAAATAATATTGAGTGAAAATATTCGATTATTTTGTCTGCGTACGCCTCTGAAGACTCAGGATATAAAGTTCATCGTTGCAGTTTGCAATTTTCCTTTTTTTCAAAATTCTATTACACAGAAACGTCCTGTGAAGATACTGCTGAAGCTTTTTCAGTGTAACGAGATGAAACAATCCAACTTTTGTAGGTCACAATTTCATTACTTTTTGCTCCTAAGCTATTTCTTCCGGCACACATTTTATTACATTTGTAACTATACTTATATATTCATACTGTAACTGAACATTGCTACTATGAAACTAAAAAAATTATTGCTCTCAAATAACTTTACGGAGAATTTCAATGGAGATATTAATTAAAGCAGTATAAAATACTGAAGGATAGTTAATTTCAAAGCGAATGATGGGTAGTTACCATCCCATTAACCCTGGAACTCTATCTGGGGTACAGGTGTACAAGAAGTATCTCTGTTTGAGTTGTTTATTATTTTTGGAGTACAGTTGTGCCCAGGGTGGTATTTCCAGTATACTGTGTGATTGAACACCGAAATATACATCAGCAACCACCATCTTCAAGTGCGGGAAGTGCATCTTGTATTTATTTTTCATGTTTTTTTTCAATGAAAGCATATGGTTCTTTTCAGGGTACACATGTGCCACCGGTAGGGAAAAGGGATTGATTTTGATGGATAGTAATTTAGGGTTAATAAGTGGAATATCTATAACCAGATATGCTTACAATTGAGAGGGCGAATTAATTTGGATCTTGGTTTATGGATTGGAAATGTAATCAACTGTTTTGTTGTTACTTTTTTCGTTGGATTTATTCCATTGAATGTTCCGTTTTGAAGTTATACTACTATAAGAATAGTCTTATGAAATGTTATTTGTATCTTATATTACAGCTCAATGTATTATAATTAATCAAATGAATTCTGATGGTCAGGACAAGCTGGCGTTTATGATTAACTGAGAAATGGGTGATTGGTAACTGTGTGCTGACTCCACTGTAACTTGATAAACTTCCTTTTGTTGTTTTGCTGATTGTCCATTTTATAATAAGAGGGACATTACAACCTCTCTAGTAAATTTCTCAATTTTGTAGCAACAAATCTAGCTTGCTTTCCACAGCGAATTTGTCTCTTATAAATCCCCTGGCAGGCTCTAATTCAAATGAATCAATTACTCGAATCGGCTAACTTCAACTTTTTTAATTTATTGCTTTTTTGTAATTATAATTGTGGTTAATTAAAAGAAGGAACAAAAAAAGCTTAATCAAAATGTAAATGTCCTCTGGTAGGTTTCTTTATCAATTCGTTTCACTAATTTCTCGCTTTCTTTATGCAAAACCTGCTGATTTTATTCAGTGGGAAAGAACCCAACAATGTGGTTAAGTTGTTGAACCGAACTCAATCAAATCTAATTTACTTTGAATTAACTACTACAGTGAATTTTGATAGATATGAAGTACAGCGGTATAAAGTGTATTAATCAGTTATATTTTCACGCCTGTATACAGCGTGTCCCCAAATGAGCGCCCATTCCTTGTACAGCTGCAGCAGATGAACTCTGGTTTAGACATTAGCTCACAATAACGGACGAGTGGTGACGAATGTTACCCAGTCTTTTAACAGTTAAAACTTGGAATAAATATATTTCATTCACAATAACATTAATAATAATAATAATAATAATATAAATTGCTTTTCGGTATTACAATTTATACATGAACAAGGTGTAGAGATGGTTACAAATTGTTTGCTTATTATGGTTATCTTAAATTGAAAAAGGAGTAAATATAAAAAGTAATATGTCTTAAAGAAATAACAATATAGATTAAATAGTAGGTAATAGAGATTGAGGTGCAATCAGTTATTCATTTATGATGAACAATCTTAATTTCATCGCCTCGCTGAGAAATTTGAATATCTTTTTCAATACCGAGATATCGTTTGAGGTTGACACAATAACATTACATTTGATATACGTAGAGGTTCAAGACGAGAGAATCCACTTTCAACAATTCTATCCAATCTGGTGCTAGAAAGTATGATAAAAGACAGCTTGATAGATCCAAAAGCGATGATATATCATATGATACACCAAGTGATAGCCCATACAGACGATATAGCAATAATAACAAGATCACAAAAAGAACTGGAACAAATTTAAAAAAATCTGGAAAATAGATCAAGGCAGTGAGGTTTTTATATCAATGAATATTTAGAAATGGGTACCGGTGGAAACACGAAATTAGATCCAACAAGCGATGGTGAAAACAATTGATTCCAAAGAGTAAGTCACTTTCTGGCGCATGTATAACACTATTTAATATACTCCTACAATATACAGTGCTATTCAAAAGTCCCCTCCCCCCTCTCGTATTTTTGAACGACTTCACTTACATTAATAAAATTTGAAGGGTGAAAATGAAGTGTTGTAAGCTTCTCTACGAATGGTAACAGGTGACCTAATATTGATAGATGACGTCACAGTGCCACTCTGGCCAATAATTTTAAATGGGATCTTATGGCAAGTGATATCTCGTTTGAAAGACATTGACATTGGCCATATTAATTTTGTTTGGGTTTAAACTAATTTTGACGGATACATTAAATAAATACCAAAATTATTATTCCACATTTTAGTTGTCAAAAAAATTGACGTTTTTAATTTAATAGTATTTGCTGCTCTGCATTCTAAATAGCTCAAATATTTAATTTTATTATTTTTTAACGAGACGTTTAAGAGTTTACATAGGCAAAATGGTACGGACTCAAGTCGACAAAGTAGCAGCTATCTTAATAATTGGTGAATCTTGAAAGAATCTCCATAAAGCGGAACATTTATTTAATGAGGGATACCCAGATCGCCCTATCTCGAGAACTTATTTGAGGGAGCTTCTTCACAAGCTTGAAGCTACAGGTAGTGTTCAAAAAAAATGCCAAACGATCTGGTCGACCAACATTTAGTGATGATAAAAAAATTGATATAGTTGCTGAAATGGTAGTAAACCCTACTTCCTCTGCAACTAATGTTGCGTCTATCTGTGATGTAAGTAAAAGTACAGTACAGAAAGTGTTGGCTGAAAATAAATTTCATCCATACAAGTTAAAAATGGTGCACCACCTTTCGGATGACGACCTCAACAGAAGACTCGATTTCTGTGAATGTATGACAAATAAAATTAGTCAAAACCCACATTACACAAAAACAATTTGTTTTAGTGACGAAAGTACTTTTTGCCTCACTGGAAATGTGAATACACATGTAAGGTATTGGAGTGACACAAATCCTCACACCTTTCGTGAGCAACATACCCAATTTCCAGAAAAAGTCTATATTTGGTCAGGTATTTTGGGAAACCACATAGTTGGTCCTGTTCTCCTAAATTCAAATTTAAGCGTTGAAGTGTATCTGGAGATGTTACAAAATGCAATTGAGCCGTTAATTTTTGAAATTCTGGAAGATAATCCAGATGAATTCGGCCATCCGGAAATAACATTTCAACAAGATGGTGCTCCTGCACATTATTATGGTTCAGTAAGACGTTACCTGGATAAAGAATATCGAGGTAGATGGATTGGCCGGCGAGGTCCTATAGAATGGCCACCTCGGTCACCAGATCTGACACTATTGGATTTTTTCTATGGGGGTACTTGAAGTCCAAGGTTTATACTACGGCACCAGATAGCATTGTCGTTTTGAAAGAAAGAATGATTGAAGAATGCAATGCAATTTCAGCTGACACATTCGAACGAGTACGACAAGAGTTTACTAATAGGATGTATTACTGTCAGGAAGTAGACGGAGCACATTGCGACTACTTGCTATAAGAATCCATTGTTGATATTTGATTAATTAAATTTAAAAAAATAATCTCAATAATTTTGGAATTCATATAATTTATTCGTTAAAATTAGTTTAAGCCCAAACAAAATTAATATGGCTATGTAGCCAATGTCAATGCCTTTCAAACAAGATATCACTTGCCATAAGGTCCTATTCAAAATTATTGGCCAGAGTGGCACTGTGACGTCATCTATAACTATACGTCACCTGTTACCATTCGTAGAGAAGTTTACAACACTTTATTTTCACCCTCCAAATTTCATTTATGTAAGTGTAGCAGTTCAAAAGATACGAGGGGAGAGGGGAGTTTTGAATAGCACTGTATAACTATAATACAATTTTTAATTAATAATAAACACATTTTAACTATTTTAATTGAAAAAAAATGGAACACATCAAAATAATCGGCAAATGTATCTAATATTCAGTCGTAGAATCTTAAAATGTTTTCTGCACCAGTTCGAGTCTGCAGAGCCTCACATAAGATCTTTTATTAATGATTGCCTTCTCTTATTTATCAGTATCTATTCCGCACGCTTGTTGATATAAGCCACTTTCCTTGGGACTGTACAGTGCGATATCTTTCCCATGTGGTCGTGGAAAAACATTTCCCCACAAATTTACTGCACAATAACTATTATGCAAAACCGTTAAAGAAACGTTTCTGCCATTTGGAGATAATTGCCTGAATTTTAACGAAAGGATTCAGCAGAAAATAGCCGAGAACATTGAAGATCATTAATATAAAAACAGTTTTCATTCACATTCATATATAAATATGTAGTGCTGTCATTACTAACGTCATTGAAGGTTATAAAGTGTCATATTACACACCTCTACTTCCCGCCCTCACTTCCACCCCCTAAAATAATGTGACCGTTAATCTATTTTAGATGAATATTTTTTAAATTCAAAAATATAGCACATTGATGAATATTATAATACCTATTTCTGGAGGGGTACAATCCATCAATTCTTCATCGGAGGACATTTTTCTTGATTTGCTTGATTCGCGAACTTAATATCCATCCGACTTGATCCGACATTTATTTATATTGGTGACAGTAGTTGCCAAATGTAATATATTAAGTGTGATCAGAACGGAACAAATATTTATTAATTTTGATCGGGATATGATGGTTGTAAATAAAATAGTATACAAACCTTGGTAGGAAGTTTCATTCCTGTCTCGAGATAATAGCTTACTAACTAATCTCTCGACAGTAATGAAACTCTTCCCACCTCGGTGTGCAATATACTATTTCTTAGCAATGGAACAAAATCCAGAATATGCTGTGAATTGAATATATTAATTAAATAATTAAGATGATCATTTCTTGCTCTGATTACATGAGCATGTGATGATTATGTGCATTTACCTAAAATGCAGCTTAGTTTAGAGAGGAATCTAAATTAATGAAATAACAATCCTAGAAATGTCAATTTATTGAGTTAACTGGACGGTACTTTAACAATCAGCTATAATAGTTCGACATTCAAAGACTCGCCAAATCAATAGGAAACAAATAAATATGTAGTTATTTCCCCATTTTTAGATTTCCTGTCTAACAAATAAACAATAAATAATATAATATAATGAATAATATAATTTCCAATTCATTATATCACGGTTCACCATTTTTTCTATACACTTTTTGTTATTATTTTAACAACTTCAAAACGAATGTTTTAACGAGATTGGTTCGCCATTATATTCTCATCCAATATGGGTAACTGGAAAATTTACCCAACATCCCAATAATAGACTTTCATATTTTTAATTGTTATTGTACAGCACACTCCATTAAACATTCATGTTAATTAATAAATTGGTGTATATTACACTGTTTAAAATTAAAATTAATGACGCAGCTTGGTAGATTATTTTGCACAGGAATTATTTTTGATTAAAACGTATTCTGCTATACGTAACATTTTGTTATGGGAATTAATTCATTTGCTGGAACCATTGGAACCAATTTTGCAAGCAGGTAATCCACTCACTAGCTGGTACATTCTGAATAGAGTTTTCGTAAAAGGTGACTACATCTTCTGGAGACTGGAACCGACCACAAAGTTCAGCTCATTTTCTGCCCTTGTGATTCTTTATTCATAACACTATTTTAGAAAGAACAAACAAACATTTGTCGTACATGCTCGCTAAAACCAGATGTGGTCGTGCACGAGCTTATAGTAGAGGATCCGAAGCAAGATCGTCCTTCACCGATTTGTCTACCGGATGAAAATGACATATTATTGAGTGAAATATGTTTAAGAACATAATTTGATATGGCAACCCTTTGGGAAATGGTCAAGGCTATAATTAATTAAAAATATTGTGGTTTAATTTCCCGAAAAATGAAAAAAAGAATTTTTTGAAAAGTTCACCGGCGTGTCTACCAAACAAAACCAATTTCAGTGGGAAGTTTATAATGCACACAATGTGCAACACCTCAGTTGCCTCCCCTTTTCTGGTCCCTATTACCTGGCAGCCGCGTCCAAACAGGTGAGTTGAAATTAGTAATTGCACTCTTCTGTCTATCAATCGGAACCAATTTTAAAATAAAGATAATTAAATTACAAATAACGTAGTATTAGGTTGCTTGAGAAAATTTGGTCATAGATAGTGGTTGTAAGACTTTTAAGTTGAAAAAACAGGTAAACGAGTAATACTGTGAGACAGAGAGACATCGCGCGCACTATTTCCTATTATAGAAAAGGACACAATACGACACTGTGCGCACAGGCACTGTAAAGCATAAAAGAGTGCGCAGGTTTTGTACCTACAGTAATAACAAGGATGGATAAATTTACTATGGAGAAGTGTTTTGTGTAGTTAGTTTGTGAACTGGATTATTATAAAAATAAATTGAAGATAACAAGGATGAATTAAAAAAAAATATATGAATATATGTTTAGCAGGAAAATAGAAAATTTTTTATTTAACAATAAATACATTAAAATAAATGATGATATAAAACATAGTGATAAATAATTATTATTCAGAATCAGAGTCGCCGGAAGTTGTATGGTTTTCCAGGTCTGCGGAAGATTCGTCGTTTTCTATTTCCGTCATTTCCAAAATATCATTAATTTTTAATGGTGTCTTGTCTCCATCATATCCTTTTGGTTTTAAATAACAATCAAGGAACCAACCACAATTTTTTGGGTCTAATTTAACACAATCTGGGTCAGTTGCAGGTAACCACATTGAATTGACAAAAATAGTGCGTAAAATTTTTTGTTTGAGTGATTCCCAGCATGGTGGTATTGTGTTCGAGTCAAAACTTTTAACTTTTCTAAGGGCATTTTCATAATTTTTTTTCGCAGAAAAAGTTTTAACAAATATTTGATATCTGGCGTCATTTACTTTGTTATAATTTTTAATACCATACATGGCGAAGGTAAATTCTTGAACTACTTTCATTTTTTCGTCAATAAAAATGTCAGCTTAATCAGTTAACGAAGAAAAATATTTTTGATACGTTTGATTTTTCGAAAATAGCTTGAATGGTCTTAGCTTTCCTTTGTTGTAAAAAGCTGCGGTGTAATCGGAACCAGTGTATGCATGGAAAGCAGGTAGACCTAGACGTAGATCGGATCCCAATTTCGATGCCAATTCCGTACAATTTATGCAATTAAGATCATTACTATTCTTTTTCTCTGCCAATGAACTTGCATGCCAAATTTGACAGTTTTGAATATTATGCATATTGCCGAGTAAAATTATCAAAACATCTGTGTCTGCTGATTTGTTTAAAATGTTTGAACCTGCTGCTGCCTTATAAGCGTGAAAAACCATTCTTGTGTCCGTTTCTTCGTGAAAACATCCTTAATCATTTTCTCAAATTTTTATTACCCGATTTTGTTGAGTGTGATACGAATAGCAACGTTCTTCCACTGTCAAATTTTTTTTTTGTCTTTGATTATTACTGCTCTATAGTAAATTTATCCATCCTTGTTTTTACTGTGGGTATAAAACCTGCTGTAGTATTGTGTCCTTTTCTACAGTAGGGAATAGTGCGCGCAATGTCTCTCTGTTTCACAGTATTACTCGCTCCGTTTTTTCAACTTAAAAGTCTTACAACCACTATCTATTACCATATTTTCTCAAGCAACCTAATACTACGTTATTTGTAATTTAATTATCTTCATTTTAAAATTGGTTCCGATTGGTAGACAGAAGAGTGCAATTACTAATTCCAACTTACCTGTTTGAACGCGGCTGCCAGGTAATACACTGAAAGAACAGTTTGGTTACAATCACTAAGACTAATTAACTATCACCAAATCCGTTATTGAAATATGGCTTATTAAACGTTTGTTAGTAAAAAACAAATTATTTATATTCACTCTATAAATAAAGAATTATTTACTATTACATGAGAATATTTTCTTATGATAATTAGTTATTAACAATAAATGTATATTTTGTATTTATGAAAAAA
>CAJUYI010008745.1:0-10668 GCA_910591695.1 Galerucella pusilla | reverse complement strand
CAAGTAGGTATTAACTTATTTTAGGCAAACCTGCTGCCCTCGAAGATGAAGACCACCCTGACTGGGTACCATATCAACATATGGGACATGTGTCTCAGAAAGTAAAAAAAGGGCTGCAGATGTTGAGAGAAAGAATCGCAGAGATAAAAGGACAAAACTGACACGCATAGGTCTGATACGTTACTGATTCCAATGTTTGACCGTCGCCGCCATATTGAAAAGATCACGTGGTCTGGATTGCCTAATACACGGTAAACTAAGGGGAATGAACGGAAGTGGCAACTTGACATTGACAGATAAACTAATTATTTTACGCAACTGCACACAAATTTGCGATCACGAAAACTACTTTCTTCCGCCTCTTGTTAGATGGTGTACTCTGTGCTCATGCCACATGTGACCCATTGTACATCCTGCCCAGGAGATGTCCTCTTAGGTCATCGTCCATTCTGACCTTTCCAGGAAGGTGGACAGGCTGCTAGGAGACATCTCCTTTATGAAGGCAGGTATAGGCCAAGACTCACCGAGCTCACGCTCTTTTATTAACGATAATGCATGGGTACTGCTAACTCTAATTAAAAAAAACACTGGAGGGTCTAAAATATCTGAAAAGTCTTCAATGAAAAGTTGTCCTTCATTATCACCCAGCGATCTTGTATAAAGCTATGCGCCGCCGGATTTTTCCCTTTGTTTAATATTTTATCTTGCAGTAAACTTCATTAAACGCTATGACATACCTCGGCTTGAAGTCGAGGATCGTGAAAATCTGGTAGCTCTACTCGGTTAAGATATGAATTTATTAGAATGTAGCGGAATAGGATTGTTTCATAAAATTAGGTTTAGGAAATTATGGCAAATCAAAATGCACATCATCCAATGTATACACGAAATTTCACCAAGGCTTTATTGCGTTTACGTTTAGTTTGTATTTTAGTCTTCCAGTTAGATGTTTGTTTAATGGATCTAACTGATAAAAATGCAAAAAGCATCGCGACGTGGAATTTTATTTTCATCGTGGTAGAGTAAAAACTATTTAATGGTGGATTCCTAATTTTGAATAGCTTGGAATGAAAATTGAAAAATGTTAATTCCACTGGCGAGCTGTCCGAAATGGAATATTGCAAACGTTGAAAAATGCTAGCAAAAATGCAAAAAATTGCATATAGTTGGGGAGAATAAAAATGGCGAAAAACAATAATAACAGCCCAACACATTTTGTAATAGTGACAATGGAAATTGAAAGAAAAATTTGACTTTAAAAAGCGTTATCAGCTAATGGATGGAAATTGAAGCAGGTAGTAGATGAAACTCTGCAAATTACGTGCGATCTCACTACCAAAAACTCGTCACTTCTGCTTTATAAATAACAAGCTGAATATCCTCATTTGAAAAATTCTAGTTCTATTATCGTTTTATCATTGGTATTGGTATTATTTTTGTTGACACCTATAATACTCCTCATGTTATGCATCACCACACATTCAACTGCTTTCCAATATCCACTTGAAACCCGTATTGATATTGAATATGTTTAGAGAATGAATAGACCCATTGAAGCGGAAACAGATAAAAGAGACCTGTCTCCAATCAGATCCATAATAACGCCACTACATACCAAGTTTAAAAATGGATATAAAGCCTACTCTACACAATGCTCTCTATTAATGTTCTGCAGGATTTACCATTCACTAATTTCTCATTAATGTGTATTTATTTGTGTTCTATATTCTCTTTGCTCACTCGCATTTCGTTATTGGTTTGCTTGCGGAGTTTGTGTGTCACAGTTTTTGTTTAAAATTCTACGGCAATTGTGGTATTTTTTCTGTTTAAATTCATATTCATGTGATGTTTTCTGAATAAAAAGATTTTTTCAAACATGGTTAAACAAATTGTGTTTGAAGTTGTCAATAAAACATTGCATCGAATAAACATTTACTTTTTCATGGTAACTTTCAGCCCAATGATTATTTATTGTTTTGTATAACATAAAAATGTGATATATAAACAGGATGACTCATCACTTTGGTATCTTGACAACGGTGTTCATTATGACGAACATATATGCCAAAAGAAACGGCTGCAAATTATTTGAAAGCTCATGGGAAAATAGAATTGATTAATTCGAGATGTCTAATGTCCAGTCAATCTAATCTCTGCGTGCATATATCCAAAAACTTGCTCAATAGTTGTAGCACAACTTTTTCAAATGCCAACTATCCATGAATAACTTCTAATACTAGTCTTTGGGTGGGAAAGAAGTCGAGGAAAAGTTTGAAGGAAATTACATTGTGATGGGACACCATACCTATAGTAAAGGGCTTAAGTAGTTAATAATAATAATAAAATAATAAGATTTATTGCACAAAAAATCTGTTACAAGATAAATACACAAAATAACCTAAAACATCTACAATGAAATGGGTGAAACTTTAAGAAATTAAATTTTTGAATGGGTTGAAAAGATATAGGGTAATAAATATAGATACTATACATAATTAATTTGAAATGGAAAGTACATATCAATTATAAAGAATTAATGGTAATTATCAAAAATGAGAGGTAAAAGAACATGGTAAGAGCACAAGTTTCTTGAAATATCACCATCACTTATAGTAAGAAATATACACACACACAGACATCCAAACGAACAACACATCCACACAAAAACACACAAAACAATATACCTTAGAAAAGAATAAGTATATCATAATTATATTCATTGAACAAAATAACACTTTTCTCCAACTGAAGTAGTTACTATATCAAGAAGGGGCATTCTATTTGTTCATGTATGTTAATTCACGAAGTTGATTTGATATAGTCTCCCAATTTATTTTTGAATTGATAGATATTATTCAATTCTGAGATGTGTTGGGGAAGGCGGCCGTAAAGTTTCGGGCCTAAAAATTTAAAATTCCTCTGCCCAATAGATTTCGAAGCTGGTGGAGGTAAGTAATAGGGTTTTGATGTTTTTTTTTGGACTATCATTAAATTATGGAGTATGGTTTTTCCGACTGATGTCGAAACTACTTTTGGCTATCCGAAATACCGGTACTTACCTGGAGTATTATTACAGAATTGGTAGATTAACAAGGTTATGTTAAAAGTGTCACTGTCACGACGATTCTCTTGAAAATATGCTTAGATTAGATGGCCCAATCGAATTGGTATTTTTTATTCACGGAAATTTTCAGCAGCAATTTTTCTTCAGAATTCGTTAAGGGGGGTCACTGGTAGTCTAAATCCAAAAAGTTGCGGTACCAGACTTGTTGCTTCATCTTGATTCAAAGGGCTATTTTTTGTCTGTTGAATGACTCATTTATTTTCAATTTGACACGGAAAACAGTTATCACAAAAGTTGTTTGGAATTAAATTTCCTAATATTTTCATTCCACTTATTTTTTTCGTTGGATCGATTTTTTTCGATTTATACCCAAGAAGAGTTTATCATTGATGTCGTACCATTATTTTTTTATTTTTTTTTTGTTGCTGATTGTCATTGTGAATTTGATGTGCTGAAAATGTTATTTGGTACAATTATGATTCCGAACAGTATAATTTTCACAATTGAGAAAATTATTTTTTTTTTATTTTCAGTAGATTTCAATAACGTCTGCTTGGCACGTTTAGCCGAAATATCAATAAGCCTTGCCTTGTTCTTGTCGTTGCCCAAAAATTTTTCCTGCGTCGTAGAAAGAAATTCGGTCGCATCGATAATAGGCGTGACGATAGATTTTGAAATACTCTTCCGTCATGTGGGTACACATTCACTATTTACGAAAAAACCTTTATTTCGGTAATAAACTTAAGTTTAACGAAGCCATTTTACTGATATTCTTTAAATAGTGCGCGAAAACAGCTCGCAGGTGTCATGGCGTCGGCTCTGACGTCACGCCTAGGTAAACATGTCATTGTGTCTATACGTAGCGAAGAAAGTAAACAAAACATTAAATAAATTTGTGTCATAAAAATGAAATCCAAAGTTTATAAGTGGTGTGCACTGTGCAGTACCGCAGTGTAAAAACACATCAATAAGAACACTCAACAAAGTACATGTACATGTTCCAAACAAGAAAATGATAAATAAGAGATAAGTGGTTGAAGCTCGCAAGGCGAAACCCGAACGACGTAGTCACAAATTGGCCACTTTATTTCTGTG
The DNA here is from genome assembly GCA_910591695.1 of Galerucella pusilla. Classification (NCBI taxonomy): domain Eukaryota; kingdom Metazoa; phylum Arthropoda; class Insecta; order Coleoptera; family Chrysomelidae; genus Galerucella; species Galerucella pusilla. Next base: position 6,509 of record CAJUYI010008745.1, on the reverse strand, counting down.
AAGACCACTTGTGAGTATGTTATCTTATTATATTTATATTTCTCAAACTTAAAACGTTTGTTTGACGTGAAATAGTTGAAATATTGAGGCTATGAAATATCTAATTTATTGAGGTTATGTTTGTTTTGGTCTTGTCTATAATTCTTATTATCAATTCCAATGGTTCACTCTTCTTTTTGCAGTTGCCAGATAATAGGGAAAATTATATGCAGTATCATGTGATGGGGACAGTAAAACAAGTACGTATGAAACCAGGATGTATGCCCCATAAATTTATATGCCAACCTTTGAAAGTTGAATAAACTCGCATGTGCTTAAAACTAGTTTGATTATATCTAAGTTGGTTGTATCTAGGGTGAAGATGAATACAAAATTCACTTGCAAGGAAGTTTTCACGTTTCTTAACTCAGACGAGCAAAATTCTTGATTTGTTGCGAGGAAATCGCCCTACATCATTATATCAATCCGTGGCAAATTTGAGCTATTTGCCTTAAAAAAGTTTGTTTTCATTGTTATATTAGAGTGGAGACGATAAATCACACGTAAAATAATAAAAGATCAATCCAAATGCGTAATCAGTAGTATTCACAACAACAAAACACAGAAAATGAGTGTATTGAGTATTGACTGACAGCGGTGTTTACCTAAGCGTGACGTCATACGCTGTGATTGGTGTTACAGCTAAGATGGCCTATTGCAGTATTTTTATGTTTTATTTTATTGAAAATGTTAATAATCTGAATTTTTTAAATAAAACTAAAGCAGTGTTTTGAATTTTTTTGATATGAACTTTCACCTAAAACCATTATTTCGACGATTTTTTGATACTGTCGTCATGCCTATTACTTCTTCAGCTTCCCGCTAGAACATTCCACCATAAATTTTTAATTACCGATTCAGCGTTTGCTCTATTGTTTAATCGGAAATGATGCCTGACCGAAATTTATTGCTGAACGTTATTGTGAACTCACCCGCCGGCCTTTTTCCCGGTAAATTTCCCATATCTTGGAGTATAGGTGAGCGCTCTTCGCGTACAGAAAGTGTCCGCTTGCGTGAAAGAGAGGAAGCATCTCTCGAATTGCATCTAGATGGAGATCCCAGTTACTGGAACGTTCTGCTTCGATGAAATGTTTTACCAAGGTGACCATTTTAAAGTACTGCACTCACATTTAGCGGTGGGTCCATTCTGCTCAATTCGGTCCACCGCTGCTCCAAATTTTCGGACTTCTTCTACAGCATCGTTTTCTCCAGCTGTGAGGACAACAGTCCGATCTGAGGTTTACAAAAGTCGCTCAACCTCTTCGCGTTCGATATCTTTCGTTTCGCTAGGGACTGCTCTCGAGTAAGCATTTCCAAAGAGAATCTTAGCAACGCTATTTTCCGTGTCAAATTCAAAATAAACGAGTTAATCGATAACCAAAAATTCACCCCCTCTTTTTGGGTATAAATCGAAAAAAATCGATCCTATGAAAAAATATACGGGAGCCAAAATTGTAGGAAATTTAATTTTAAACAACTTTTGTAATAACCATTTACCGTGTCAAATTGAAAATAAACCAGTTATTCAAGAGACAAAAAATAACCCTTTGAATCAAGATGGCGGATGAAGCAACAAGTCTGGTACCCCAACTTTTTGAATTTAGACTACCAGTAACTCCCCCCAACGAATTCCGAAGGAAAATTTCTGGTAAAATTTTTTGTAAATCTTGGGCCCGGTTTTGAGCTAACTCGACTGGGCTAAGATTAGATTTTATGAGGTGGCTTTTGGCCTATTTCACTGCAACCTTTCCAGATCTATTGTGATCCTCTAAACTCTGGATTACATTCTGGAAAATATGATGAATATACCGTTACCGTAATCTTAGTTGCACTTTTCCAAGTCTACAGTTTCTCTTTTAAAATTACAGTTAGCGTCTATTAGTTCTTCTAAAAACAATAGGAGGACAGCAGTCGCTGCAAACACAAGACGTCCCCCGTTAAAACGGTCTATTGGATTGAATTATTTCATCGAATTACATTAATAATAATTTCAACCGTTTCATCATCCCGACAAGTTAAAGCTATCAACTTGAAATATATAATTTATCACAACCAATCGCGTACCTTTCGTCGGAAATGGGGAAAATTGGGAAGTTAAGAAGAGGTAGAAAAATACTTTTTGTGCTACCAAAGACAGTGCCTGACTAGCTTTTATATATCATAAACTATAAATATTCACGATCTAGTACAATGTCATGCAAAAATTTTAGTATTCAAGGCGTTGGCTGACAATCGACCCGCAACTGAAGATAATGTGCTCTGCCGTCTGATCTTCATCAGCGCAGCATCTGCTTGTTTCAATGTTCACTCTGTCCATCTTACAAAAATCGTATTTGAGTGTGTCCAGGAATCACAAGAATTCTCTGAAGCTTCAAGAACAAGCTTCAACAAGAAGCGTAGTGAGCGGATGATCGCTGTTACCTTTTTGTCTGTCTTTGGCCTCGATGATTTTCCCAAGAGGCTGTATTCAGTTGATCTTCCCATTTCGGACTTCTTTTTCACGATGTGGCTTTGAGATACCTGGACCGATGAGAGTAGTTCAAGCTTCTCCTCCAATCTTTCAACAGGAATCTCTTTTCGTCATGGACAGACACAAAGTTACTTTGATGTGTGTGTAACCACCTTACTTAATAGTTTTCTCATCTTTATATTCTTTGCCATAGTCGGCGTTTGTAATTTTTCATTTTTGGTGACTTACACTCATTTACATTGCTTATTTGCTCTTTCCGTTTTCCCAAGAATATTCATTCAATGTTATTTTTACATACATAATCAGTGGTAGTGTTATAACTACAAACAGGAAATCTAATGGACTTAATTTCAAATCTTGGTTCATCCATCTGATCTAAGGGAGTTCCAGCTATTGAAGATAAATATATTATGTATGTACTGAGCACCAAAATATCTATTGTGCCCTATTCATTTCACAAGGAATTCCAGGAAATCTTCGGGCTCCAGATTAGTGTATTTCTACTATCCAGCTGTTTTACCTAACCTAACATGTTGGTTCAAATAATGCATGGTTCAAATAATGCAAAGGGCGGATGTAATTTGGGCGCTAAAAGATTAATGCACTTTTTACAACATGTAAACTGGGCGCCAAGACCGAAGGGTCATTTTGATCCTATGTGTATTTTGGGCGCTAACCTGAAAATCTATCAACCCTTCCTCTAAACTTCTAACTAAAAAAAACAAGAAAACCCAGGCCCAAACCCGGTTGATCAAAGTGTAACTATGTATAAAAATATCAGAAAATAAGAAATAGAAAACTAAGAGAAAAAACAAAAAAACCCAGGCCCAAACCCGGTTGACCAAAGTGTAACTATATAAAAATATCAGAAACTGAGAAATAGAAAACTAAAAAAAAACAAGAAAACCCAGGCCTAAACCTGGTTGATCAAAGTGTAACTATGTATAAAAATATCAGAGAATAAGAAATAGAAAACTATTGGGTTTTCCCAAATATTGGTGGTTGAATTATAAAGATAAGAGCCATTTCAGGACTCGACCTACCTGCAGTACCTGCACTTCCTAGCGCCCAAAATACATGTCGGATTATCTACCCTTCTTGATCAGACAGCTAAAGAAGGATGGTTAGCGCCCAAATTACACCCGCCGTAATGCAAAGGAACGGAAAGTTGGCAACAATTAGATTTTTTTATGATGATTAGCTGTGTAATTTGCATGTTTTCTGCTCCCAAAAAATCAAATTGTTGCTATAATAATAAGATATCAGTTCTGAAATTGCTGGATTGTACCAAAGGTTTCCATATGTCTAATCACAGTATCCTATCAGCTATTTTGAAATTTATTGATTTCAGTGATACTGCTGGGGCACTCTTAGAATCCTATCCATGCAATAGATGTGTTGAAATCTGAGAGGAACAATATAATTCTTCAGAATTAAAAATTCGGAGTCCTCCAGGGCAGCATACTAGAACCCTTATTATTCACTATTCATGCATTCAATTTTCTGACTCTGAACTCTCAACCACATAAAATATCATTATTACGCAGGTGAAACTCAGTTGTATAATTCCTTTAATTACGAAGATCTTTTAGAAAAAGATCTCAATGATGATTTGAAAATATCAGAAAAACACTGCCTCAAAATTTTGAAGTGAGGAGTATTGTCAATTTGAAGTGAACACTACTTCGCTTGAAATTGATGGAATTGATATTCCGGTTGATACTGCAAAAATTTAGGCATAATAGTTTATGAAAAATTAGGTTTGGCAAACACGAAAGCTCGTACGCCTCATTGAAATTGATCCATTTTCAGAGACATTATTTTATGTGATGCTTTAGATCTCTCTCATTATATATGGCCCATTTCTTGAGATTTTCAACGAATACAAAAGATGATTGTGTAAGACCATGGAATAAGAAAATTTATCCTATATTAAAGAATTGAAATGGTTACACATGTTCAATTGTAGAAACTTAACATTTATTATGAAATATATATTATTTCAAATCTATTTTCATATGTTCGCTTTCATATGGCATATCGGTCCACATCAATAAAATACATGCTTTAAATCCATCATATCTTTCTTTTTTATATTTTCTTAATTTTAATCACCCATCGTTTAAAATGTGTCGTTTTCTCGTTCAATTAGTATCAGTTTGATATTTATTATTTTATATTATTACTGGCATTGGTGGAAGAACAGGAAAGGACTTTACTCGTTGGTTGAGGTTCAGGAACCAATCTAGACATTAATCTACATGAGTTGGAAACATTTGAAAAATTTTGTATATTTCATAATAATAGTCTTGCACTGTATTGTAGCTCCTGTTATTATACTTAATGTGGATAATAATAATGTTATTATTATTATTACACATCACTTCCAGGAATTTAAAAGTTATTTTGTTTGTTACTTACAGAAATGAAATTTATCGTTGAATGAGCGAATCCGCCGCTGTAACACGAAGTAATGAAACTTGAAAGTTGCCTCCAATATTACTCTCGAAGGATGTAACAGAACTCAATTAGCGAAATGTCCTTTGGACTTATAACGGTTTTGAAAAGGTGAAGAGAAAATTAATATTGAATAGTTATTTGTCTTCCAGTCTTTGTATTAAGGATCAACTCACATGGAAACTTTGGAAAATTGGACGATTTCACCGATATGCACTTAAATTGGAAAATCCTTTAATGTACTTCAATGTTCGTTCCGTTCGTGCTGAATAAGGATTTAAACTAGATATACAGTGTTTGGAATTGGTTCATGGATTCTGTGCCATTTTAACTGTTGAATGAGAAACTTCGCATTATATTTCTTCTATTTCACTCACTGATTTTGTAGAAGGAAGTTTACGTGGATGGAAAGGATTTTCTGTCGGCTTAAGAAGTTCTGATTTCCCTTATTATTGTTTTTCAATATCCAAGTTATTCAGAAAACACGTGTTCCAATCAATTTTTCTTCGAATTCATAAACTTTTCCTTTTTGTCACAGCTGCTGTATATATTTCATTTTGGCAGCATACAGCAAAATCTGATGTTTATCAACATCGATATACAATCCTTACTGATCCAACTGAGCTTTGAAGCAATTTCACATTTGCTGTAGAGTAACGTTTTAGAGAAACTGATAGCCCATAACCGTGGAAGAATGAGGAGAACTAGGATTATTAGAGATACAGTTGAAACCACCCATTCTTTCAGTATTCGTAGTTGCGCATTACAAACTGGAATTTCCAGAATGTCAGCAGGAAGAGTTTCAAAGGTCTGTTGGCTCTGCCAGTGCCAAAAACTTGTAAAAAAAATGTCAGTTGGGGACATAACATTTCATAAGTTATTTCAAACAGTGGCATAATCACGAGTTCCGATTTTCTGTATCGCATTAGTGAAAGTGAACTATTAGTGAGAGAAAAAAACCTAATTGATACTTCAGAAGGCACGTGTAGCATGCGAGATGTTTATCTTTTGTTGTATAACGAAGTTGGACTGTACACACGCTCACGATTTTCAAAAAGTTTTAAAGTTATCACTTTAAAATATCTGCATTTGTAACATACGGGATACGTCAAGTCATATGGTCATGAACAGGTACCGCTTTTGTACATATTTTGTTAATATAGCCGTGGTATGTATTATATAGATATCGGTTATTTATCACAGTTTGTGATGTCGGTCATTACTGACCATAGAGTGTGTTTCTGTGTTTCCTAAAGAACACACATATCACAATAATTGCTTGATAGTATGTAACACTCGTTCTCTCCTTAAGAGACAGATCCCGGCTAGAGACTCTCTCAAGGGTGGATCGACTCCATGTTGATGCCACACTCGGTATGCCAGAGGGTTGACAGACTATAAGCCAAATTAAAAAAGTACTAATGACCTTAAGTATTAATTATAGTAAAAAGTTATTGATAAACCATTTCTAAAAGAATAAAATGTTAAATGAAATTTGAAGCCGGCACTGGCAGGTTTTTATTATAAGAGAATATTTGAAAAG
>CAJUYI010008744.1:0-10669 GCA_910591695.1 Galerucella pusilla | reverse complement strand
ACTAATTTCCAACAAATATTAAGGTAAGTCAATTTAAAACCGTAACAAGGCGACAATGTCCTGTTAAGATCCCAGTTGAAACTCTTATCGCAGTTTTACTTTGACTTATGCATGCATTATTTGATCTCAACAGGTTGTAGTCACTCAGAAGAATCTTTGATTGTATAAGCACTACTATATCTTTTCAACGGTCAGATCTTCTCTTTTTCTCGGCTTTACCTATTTCTTCCAATATTACATTACATTCCGCAAAAAGGTTCAGGCCCCCAGAACGGTATTCAAGTCCGCCTCTTTGGTAGTTCATCTGCTATTTCATTTCCTGGACTCCATATTAAGGTATTGTATTGTTTTGGAACTTATTACACGTGAGCTCAGTGCTCTAATGACTGCTTGACCACCGTCCATAAATTTCAATAAGTCTGCTTACTCTCGCCGAAACCTAAAATCGTCCCCTCCTGTCCTCGCGCATCCCTTGCCCTGCCGGTTTGCCTCGAGTGCCCACCGGGTGGGCTAGCTAGTTTAACAGAGTGTCTTCAATTGAATAGTTCGCAGTGTCGATACGAGTTCTACTGAGTGCGCGAAATAAACGTTTTATTTGAACCTAGTTTTTTGAGCATCAAGTACTGTAATAATGGCTTCTCACCGATCTTATTGCTCTGTTTCTGTCCGAGTTTATTCGAATTTAGGTTAGACTGTCGTATAATAATTATCTCAGGTAGGGTTCCAGTATTTGCCTTTCAAGTTTTAATATATTACTTACAAAAAAAACATACATTATTGGTTTTTTCCTAGTAACAACTGCATTTTGAAATTTTTATTTGATAGTACAGGTGAAATTTTAGTATATATTCAATAGTAAGGCACAAAAAGTTTCAGAGGTGGTACTCAAATAATTATCTGTTATTATTTTTATAAAATTCCGTCAAAAATAATGCTGAAGATTTTTATGTCATTTCTAGAATTAATGCTGTTGGAATTTTGTTTAATATGGATTATTTCCAAAACATTTCTCACCTTATCGTTTTTTTCCTTTGCGAGAATCTTAGTTTGGTCATAGTTAAATGCATGTCCTGTTTGTTATCTATGATGTGAGAGTGCTGTTACATCTGTTTTGGAGTATTTGTGAACTTGTAATCTTTTGCAGATATTGTTTACTCTGGCCAATGAATGTACTGGAGCAATCTTGGCAAGGAATTTGATACACTGTATGTGTTCGCTTGTGTTTATTTATTTTTGGTTTAATTTTTGAGAAAAATATCTTGTTGGTGTCAATCAGTTTGTGGGAAATTGATCTTTTTTCCTTTTGTATTATTTTGTTTATTTTTTCTGAGATTCCATTCACGCAGGGAAGCGAAATATAAGTATTGGATTTTTTTTATTAGTTTGGGAGTTGTTATATATGGAATGAATTCGTTTATTGATAATTTTGTTAGTAAATTGTCGTGGGTAGTTGTTTTCTGCTAGAATGGTTTTAATTTTCCTAAGTTAGCTTCTCTAAATTTAGGTTAGTTCAATAGATCTGTGTAATTCATTATTCAAATTACTTTATACTTATTATGTTACGTTATGTTAAATTATGATATTCATAAATGAATATTCGTGAAATTTACTGTTTCAACTCATACTCTGTGGAATCTACTCATTCCTTTGTAAATTAAACCAACTGTTCCCAATTAATTCCATAATATATTAGAATTACCATTTTTTTTTTAATATATTGTGAAGTTATCTGAGAACAGTTGGTTTCATTTAAAAAGAAATAAATATTCATAAATATTAAATATGATCAATATTTAACGCCTGTCCCTCGTAGACATACTTCCGAGTAAACATATTGATCACGGTGCCGATTGACCCCCGTATAACACATTTTTGCTGTTATCTGCATGATTTATGACCGATCACAAAAAACGCGGTACATTTCAACAACTTCAAAGGAGTTACCAGACTTATTGAAATTTATGGACGGTGGCTTGACTATCCGACATTATAGTCCAGTAAATGAAGGAGAAAAATACCTTCAACATGGGCATCTGGTCCAGCAAGAAATTTTTTTATTTCATTTGCAGGTAATAGTAGGTACATTGAACTCCCAAAATGTCAAGTGCCTGAAATTTGCGGAAGGGTCGGAAAATGGCTCTAGAGATCCCGAAAATCCGTTTTCCGCCGATATCTCCCGAACTACGATCCCTAAAGAATTTTTGTTCAGACAAAAAATGAAGAGCAGTTCATTTCCTACCAAAGTTGTCCCCACGATTTTTTCGTTACACCAAATTTTTTTGCAAAAATGGCGGTTGAAAAGTTCGCAGTTTTCTGAAACTTGAAAACTTTCGTTTCTAGTCCTCGGGTAACCGTTGTAACGTCTTCAGTCAGAGCTTGATCACAAATAAAACACACGGGCGTACTAGAATCCTCTGCGACTTCCATTTTTCTACAGGAATGAACAATATTTATCAAATCATGTCATTTCACCCACAACAATATTAATGATCTTAATTAAAAAAATGAAACCTCACCGTGTGCTCCAAAAAAAAAGAAGCACAAGAATTTTCAATATTTCCCTGTTTTTTATCAATAAAAATTTCAAAATTTATTATTTAATAATAACAATAAAATTAATAATGACTTGAATTTCACTTTTTACACTGGAATACTACTAATTTATTCTTGAAAAATCACGGGAGAGAAAGTGTTTAAATGTAAAGTTGTCAGTTGTTGACAAACAATGCAGCAGAAAGCATCCACGTGTACACTATAGGTCTGTTCCAACCGTAGTCAGAAACTGTAAGAAACGATCAGAGAATAGTCGACCATCGCAATCAGTGATAGGAATTACGCGAACGTAAACTCGTTGTTTGCCGTGACCAGTTATTCTCTGATCGTTTCTTACAGTTTCTGACTGCGGTTGGAACAGACCTTAAAGCAGACGCCGTCGATCACACCATAGATTGGTGGCGTGGCGGCGTGCGAGAATAAAATGAGGCATCCATTACAACAAATTTAGAGACAAATTTCTTTTTAATGCATCAAATAATATACTTGATACACATATCAAAGGAAAGTTCAGAATGTGACCTTTCATCGGGTATGATGCTTGACCGGGAAGAAATTTACTGTAAAGAGAAAAAACTGCTCGAAAAAACTCAGAAGAATAGCTGTCTTCCCTCAGAAAACTGGAAATTTCCCCGATTTTCCTGAAACCCCAGAGGTCGGGACCAAAAAAATTATACCATCGGCAAGAGGATATTCTAACCTTTCTCCCAATATCAATTATAAGCGGGTTTGACAGTTAATCATCGAGAAATTCCCGATAAACCAGAGCGCTCGGAAAACTCCAGAAATCCACAAAACTTGCCTCTTGGAAAACACATTATTCAAAAAAAGACGGGCGAATTATTGGTAGCATTGTTTCGGAATAAATAAAGTACTCCCAAAGAACCATTATCCAATAGGATTGGATGAAATAACTCTTAATAAAAATAATATGAATAAATCCATGGAAGCATTAAAAAATCTAGCAAAGACGAATTTTGGCCTGGTTTTCCAATAACCCAGGAGCACAAATTGAGTGGATAAAAACACGCCTTAGTAGCTACAGATCCCTTCTTTCACCCGCACTTTGATTCATTAAAAAATATTGATTTTCACGCGAGTTATTGAAAAATTGGTAATTTACATGGGGACATCAAGCCCTCAGAGCGTGCTCTCTATAAGCCGGCATGGAGCTCAATTTTGGGTCGGCGTTCGGGCCATTTATCTCGAAAACTTTCTAATTTTTCGAAAAAATGCTGGGGATCATTTTTGTGGGTAAGGAACTGCTCTTTATTTTTTGCCTGAACAAAAATTCTCCAGTGGTCAAATCTCGGCAGATATCGCGGGAAAACTGATTTTCTGGAATTTCAGAGCCATTTTCCCACCCTTCCACAATGGTCAGGTACCTGACATTTTGGGAATTTAATGTGCCTACCATAACCTGCAAATTAAAAAAAAATTGCTCTAGCTGGACCAGTTGCCCATGTTGACACCTTCGTTTACTGGACTATTATGATAATCCTTTGTCTTATGTATCCTTTATCAATATTGAACTGGCCGCACTTTCTTATGGCGTGGATTTCCGCTTGAAAGATACTTGGGGCTTCTCCGAAGCTTTCAGGGTGTTTGGTTCCTGGCCCGAACACTCCTATCCCAGTTCCTCCTATTCCTTTTGAGCCGTCTGTGTACCAATTAATGGCATTCTTTCGTAGTCTGGTAATGGTATTTGGATCTCATTCCTTCTTGTTGCCTAATTCCGTAATGAATTTCTTTGAAACGTTATACTTTTTCATAATACCGTCTTGTGGTATGTCCCAGATTGTCTGATTTCTAAGAAGTGAGTAAGTGGTTTTTTTAATGATTCCCTCTGTACTTAGTCTGTATCTTGTTCTTTCTGCAACACTTTCCACCACCATATGTAGAGGGGTGAGGTTGAGAATCACTTCCATGGCTGCTGTTGGGCATGTTCTCATTGCCCCTGTAATGCATATACAGGCTAGTCTTTGAATTTTGGAAAGGTTTTCTCTCGTCCTCAATAGGCTAGTTCTACTACTCCACGCAATGGCTCCATAAGTGATAATTGGTCTCAACATGGCAGTGTTCATCCAGCTTAGGATTTTTGGGCTACAACCCCAGGTTTTCCCTGCCAGATTCCCGCAGACCATTAGAGCCGTTTTTGCCTTGTATGAAATCTCCTTTTCGAGATTGTTCCACAGGAGTTTACTGTCTAGAGTCAAACTTGGATACTTGACTTCTTGTCTCCATTCAATCTCGTTCCCATCAAGTTTTATGGTTTTGAGGTTGAGTTTTCTTTTCTTAGTTGAGGCTATCAAGATGGTTTTAGTGGAGTTGCTGTAATAGACATAAAATCGTGTTTACTTTCAGACTTCAATATTTGGCGGAGGAGTCGGTTTGAAATTATAATCTTGCACCTCTAATATTTTCATTAGAGGTCTCACTGAGGAAAATCAAGAACTTTTATTTATTATATTGTGACATTTGTATATGAGTCACCTTTAATATAGGTCCTATTAATCCGTGTCATGTGACCTGTTCATTATCCACATCTATTATTCACATGTGAACAATGTTCGTCATTATTCTTGAAGAAACTCACGTAAAATGTAAACATTATCATATAATCGTGGATAAATAATATTAATATGTCTCCATATCAATCATAAACAATTAAAACATTCAGAAATAAACAATAAAAACAAACATATAAACATTCGAAATAGGAAAAATCCGCGAGATCTAATAGAATGTGATCGTTTCTACCTTGCCCCACGTCCGTGGCACTCTTCGATTCTAGTGACGTACGTGAAACGAAGTAACGTTAGTTGTTTTTGATATCTTGTACCTCGTGGATGGCGATCGCTTGCGCTGTTGTTTTTATTCGCATATAATTGGTCATTCCCGAATGATTTTTTTTGTATAGTGTAGTTTGTGATTGTTCGACATTATTTCTGATAATGAATGATGTTTAGGAAGTGATTCGTTCGAATATAAAGTGATTTTTTTGTAGTATGAATCTGCAGCAGGTATGTTTTTTAAATAATTAACCATTTATATTTTTATTAACAAGTGCCTAGTGGAATGTTTATATGAATTTAAAGAACAAGAGTTATTTTATCCATACGAAATTGTTTATTTACATTTATAATTTGTGAAATTTAAATTTGGGTCCGGTGAAATAATAATAATAATAATAGATTTATTGACCAAGATTGACTGCAGACGTCCTAAAATTCCTCCGGGAAATAGGACTAAAGGAACTACTAGTTTCTGAGACTCTCCTCAGAAACTGAGTAGAAGTAAGGGGGCACAATAGACCTTTTAGGTCTCAGTGAATGTCACCCCAAAAATCACACATACACATACATACATATTGACCAAGATAAACAAAAAATAATAATTATTACAATAAGTATAGTATAATTTTGGTCAAAAGGACTACTGATCAGTAAAACTGTTCTTCCTCAGAAGCCTTTACAAAAAAAAAAGGAAAAAAAAGGACATACTTACTATCTAAATCTAAATGGACAATACACTTTAATTCCTACGTTATAAGGTTACAAGAGTATGGTTTTAGGGTAGATTTGTACATTGGTCATCAAAAATAAGTTTGGTTACTCTTTTTTTGAATAGTGAGATAGGCAATTCTTTTAATTCGTCCGGTAGAAGGTTATAATGTTTCGAGATCTGAATTTTCAAATTGAGTTGTTCGATGTTTAGGAATATTAATTAAATGTTTGAACATCTGTCCGAAAAGAGATTTTGTTGTAGAGATATGGAGGACTCTGTGCTGCTATAACTTTATGAAATAGGCATAGTGCATGAACCTTTCTGCGATTCTCCATATTCAGCCAGTTTGCCATTTTCAGGGTGTGTGATATTTTACCAAATTTTCTAATACCATAGGTGAGTCTTAGACAAGAGTTTTGAAGTTTTTGTAATCTTCTGTGTTCGACACTATTAAGGCCTGGACCATAGACATAGTCACAATAATTCGCTAGCGACAGAACTAATGTATCACACAGCTCTTTCTTCAGATGACTATTCAAAACCTGTCTATTTAAAAATAGTAATTCGAGTTTGGCATATGACTTCTGAAGGATATGAGATATATGGTGATCGAAATAAAGCCCCAAGTTTTTTGCGTAAGTTGTAGTCGTTATTACACTATTGTTGATCTTGATATTAAAATCTACTGCAGACCTCCTTCTAAATTGCGGAACCACTGATTTCGACGGATTTATCATTAGATCGTGTTTTGAAGAAAGCTCCACCAACGCGTTAATGTCCTCATTAATATTTTTTTCTGATTCTGCAATTAATAAAGGGTCAAAAAAGTAGTATAATTGAGTATCATCGGCGTACATATGAAAAGTGCAGTTTTTCAGAACCGATGTAAAATTGCTTGTATATATTGTATACAACAAAGGCCCTAGAATAGAGCCTTGAGCAACTCCACGATTTATATACCCAACGTCTGAGTGATCACCTGCTGGCATAACCTTTTGACTCCTCTCACTTAAATAATTTTTAAAAAACTCAACAGTTTTGGGACTAAAACCTATGTAGTTTTAGCTTACTAAAAGTAATTGATGGTTTATCATATCGAAAGCCTTAATATAGTCAAGTAATATCAAGGCTCCGATCTTACCTTTGTCACGTTGAATATGTCGTCTGTGATGTTTAATAGAGCAGTGCCGCAACTGTGTCCTGCTCTAAAACCCGATTGATTTTGGGGGAGAATATTATAGGTTTCTAGATGACAACGAATTTGCTGGTCTATAATTATTTCTAGAATTTTGGATATTGTTGGCAAAATCGTAATAGGGCGTAGATCACTAAAGCATTCGGGAGAATTAACTTTTCGAATTGGTAAAAAAAGGCCTTGTTTCCAGACATGAGGAAAAACTGACATGCTTAAACAAAAATTGCAGATATGTGTTATGTATGGAATAATAAATGGACATGCTAGCTGAAGTAATGTAATTTTAACACCATCGGAACCACATGCTTGCGTTTTAATATCTAACAGGATTTTTGATATTTTTTCATCATCTACTTCCTCAAAGTCCAGCCTAGAATCTATTCCATCTTTTAAATTATTTGTGTAAAATTGTGATATTTCTTCTGGGGGATTGAGAATACTGGTAATACTTAGGAAATTATTATTGATAAGATTTGCATTTGTTTGAAAATTGAATGTCACTTTATTATTTTTGTTGCCCAACAAGCTATGTACCTATTATTTTCCATTTATTTTTACCGTCTGAATTTAGAATTTTCCTTTGGATGTATACCTTTTTCTCAACTGTTATTGCATTATTTGTATAATTCCTTAGCACAAAGCCACGAGTTTTTGACAGATTTTGGAAAAAAATCGATGGTAGTCACCTATTATTTTTCCAGAGAAAAATGAAAAAAAGATTCTTGCCTCTACCGTGCGTAAAGTACACTCTTTAGACCGGATACGGAGTGCGTAAAACTTCACTTTACACGTTAGAGCGTAGAGAAAAAGCACCAATTTGCTTAAGTTATTTATAGTCTTATAAATATACTAGCTTTTTCCCGCGAGTTCGTTCGATTAGAAGTCGAAAATTGTTCTAATAGGTGTCAATGATAATAGTTTAATACAAATTTGAAGATTACTTTTTGAAGAGCAGGTCGTCCCTAAGAAGCAACAATACTTCTCTGGTTATATGCCACGACAGATATTGAATGCTACTCCTAAGTTATAATAGTTATTCTTTTTGACATCTATTGATAACACGCTTTCCTAAAATGACAATTTTTCACAAGAAATTGCAATTAGGTAAATAATTAAAAAACCAAGATGGTCCTTGGATGATTTTTGATTATTTCTCACTTTATTAAAATGTAATTTAATTCAAAAGCATTATTGATGTCAATTTTCATGTAAATCACCGCCAAAATGACATTCTACCCCTTTTTAACCCCGTTAATCGATGAGTTTTAATAAAATGCGAAATATGTCTTTCATAATCTCTGTAAAGAATGTTTATGCAAAATTTGAAGTAGATTGGATCATACAAACTTTGCCCAGCCCCGGTTTTCACCCTCTTAGTGATGGAATTTCGGAAAATTAATTCTTACAAAGAACAAAATATTTTATATGTATAGAAAGATTGCCTGATTGGATATTGGATTCTTTTTTTGTAAATCGGATATTGAAACAATCAGTGAATTACCGAATATTCAATTAATACCTGAAAATAATGATAATATTGTGAATTATATTTTGACAATTTAGCGTAGATACCTACTTATATTTGAACCCAAAGGGTTGAAATAGTTAAATTTATTCAACATGCAGGAAGTTATAATTTAGATTTTTCATAAGAAACCGCACAGGTATCTACCTAGACCATAATTACTACCATATTAAACTTACGTTACGTTAGGTAATGCAAAAAATTTCTGTTTTTGATAAAAGTTTCGGTAGTAGGAAAAATATTATATGCAATTCGTGTGTAACGTTACTTTTTCAACTTGTGTGATTGTCACAATATTTAAATTGAAAAAAAAAACAGTTATAGCTCATAGCATCGAATTGCTTAAATATTTATTTTTCCACTATTTTATCCGTCACTTTTTGGCCCGATATTTTATTCAAAAAAAAGTTTAAATGTGTCTCACTAGATAGGAAACTATTCAAAAAGATATTTTCTATTTGGTTGCAAAAAAAATTCAACTATTTTCTTTAAACTATCATTTATAATACCATTTTCATAAGCCCTCCCATATGATCAATCCTCTCAATTTTTTAAATGGAACACCCTATAAATAATGAATTGTTGGATTCTCCTCTACAGAAGGATTACAAAAATTATTACATAAGTGAAAAGTTGGGAGTTACGGATAATTGCAATTTACAAATATTAACATTTTAATAGAACCAGTTAAAAATGGCTTGATATAGTAGTTCACCTAACTAGTGCGGAAAGTGATACTTTTCCGCACGCTATTGCAGATGGCCGAACGACGCTTCAGTAATCGCGTGCGGAAAAGTCACTTTACGCACGTGTTCGCTACACTATTTTTTCTACTAGCATGCGAAAATAAGCCCAAAAGTTAACATAAAGAAACATTTCCTATTAAATACATATCAACAAATTAATTATTATTATTTGACATTCATTTGATAAGGCTTATACCAGTGCCATTATTATTGAAAAATAAGTTTTTTTTCATTGAAGCAGAATTATAATGAATTTATTAATTTTTCAGTCATTTGGTAAACTACAATCATACAAATATATATTTTAAATATTCAAATGTCAGTATACTCCCCAAAAACTTGACAAATTTACTTTTCCGCACTAAGAAGAGTGCGGAAAAGTGGACTTTTCCGCACGCTCGCTAATAGGAAAAAATCGTTTTTATATGTATAATATGGTTGTAAATAAAAATATTCATTTATGTTATTCCAATAAAAACTATCCACCTCACAAAATTCTGAATTCTGAAAAAATGAAAAAAACACGTCAAAAATCATATAAAGGAGTATGTAGACGTTATAACTCCTTACCCCCTCACCCATATAGGTAAGATGTGGATGTTCCTAGAAAAGTAAATGAACGGAAACAGTATGTAAAATTAATCTAAAAGCTTGAGCATATATGCCGTTCTTCCTCACTGACTTTTTGCTTATGCCTAAAAATAAGTTTGCAGTTGATGTTAATAGTATATTGTGTCACAAGTGCAGCAAATGAGAGCAGCTGATAGTTGAGCGGTGCTAAAGCGTTTCCTGTGTGTTATTCACAGCCATATATGTAATGCTGTCATTACTAACGTCATTGAAGGTTGGAAAGTGTCATATTACACACCTTTACTTCCCGCCCTGACTACCCGCCCTCTAAAATAATGTGATCGTTACCTAATGTTATCTATTTTAGATGAACATTTTTTATATTTAAAATACCCCTATAAAGTTAGCAGAGCCACTTGCAAATAAATCGATGAAACCTATTCCAATAATTGTCGAGAATTTGTCGTGAACGTAAAAAATTTGTCGCGCTCTTAGTTTTTTATAGGGGGTGGCTCTGCTAACTTAATATTAAGTTAGCAGTGCCACCCATAAATAAATATCAAAAAGCATCAA
>CAJUYI010008743.1:0-10669 GCA_910591695.1 Galerucella pusilla | reverse complement strand
AATACCACACAACAAACTTGGAACTCCAAACTGAATACAGTACGAGATTACGTGGACACTTCAAGCTAAAAAGTTTCTATAAAAGATACGAGCTTGCGCGTACTCTGGTTAGGCCCGGCTTTGAGAATTTTCTCTGTGTGTTTTTACTTATAATCTTATAATGAAATTATTCAGGAGTGTGACTAATTATTTTTTACGTTGGGTGAATGTAATTATTGATAATTCATCACAGTGGGCGTGATGATGTTTCAAACTGACATCATTAATTAAATTCCACAGATTCGAGAATTTATAGGTACATGTATTGAGTCATTTTCAGAATTTTCTGGAAAATTTCTATTTTATAACATACTAATATTTCTAATTTACGAAATCATTATTTATAATACCCCTTTCCTTTCAAACGTAGACTCGGAATCGCATAAAAATTCTTGCTGGCTTCTAGTGTTCTAGATCGGATTCTCTATCGTTGCCACTTCTAGTCCAGTGCAGTACGTATTCATAATCTATACGCCAAGGGATTGGGAAAATGATTTGGTGGATGCTTATGTCTTGCTTCGTTGCTATGGGAGCAAGAAGCAAAAGTATTGTGTAGTTTTAATATTCAGCTATTATTATTATTCTATAAAAATGATTGGTCATATTTAAACGTTGCCAAAACCCCTATTTGTACAGATCATTACTTTGGTCGATCATCAACGTCTCTCCTTACAGATTTTCTGAGAACTAAATAGCATGGGGATGAAAATCTGATACCATCACTAATATGTTATGAGGAGAATTCCAGCTTAGATCTTCGTCATTTATGAAAAAAGATATAATAGCAATAAAGAAATACGTCAAATAGTTTAGAAAATTTTATTAATCTATTTTCCATCCATTCAAAGTAAAAAAAACGTTTGAAAATGTTTTGAAAAGGCTTACTTTAGAAATTAGAAAAACTTTTCTCTACATATGATACGATTTAGAAATATACCTAATAATTGTAATAAGTGGCTAATTTTTTTCAAAAGCATTTGATAAATTATAATAATAATAAATAAAGATTCCATTTATTTTATTTGTCTAAAAAACCATTCATAAACGAAATAGAACTCAAAGTCACATGTAACTGAGTCCGACCCTGTCCATTGAAAATATTGGTAACTAAACTTAAGAGGGAGAAGGTAAATCGCGTCATTCCTAAAACAACTTGACCAAATTATTCCACGGTTGTTAATGACTCATATTAATTGAACTATCTCTATAAATAGATGTTAGTCCATGCATTTACAATGTTTACAGATTTTTTGTGATAGTACATTCTTCAAATACCCATGAGGTACCTAGAGATAACTACTCTTTGACTCTTGTCAACATGTGCCTCTTGGGTCTAGATTTACCCGCCTCTGAAAATTATGATCGAGGTGTCATTCGATTCGTCATCGCATCTAGAAACTTTGTGAAAAATTTGGAGTGGCGCCGCTTGCAACAATTAACAAAGTTATAAACAATTTAGTAAAAAATGGGGGTTTAATTTTTTGCGAATATCTCAAAAAGTAATCAGTTTTTTAAATTTGAAAAAAGATTGAAAAAGAGGAAACTATTTCCCAAAAAAAACTCCCAGCTCCCGAAACTTTAGGACCAATAATTTTGCCAGAGGGTTGAAAATACGGCCGAAAACGAGTACTTGTGTAAGCTCCGTCCACTTTGGACCTTTAATGGAAAAATATTCTTTAAACTTATTAAATATGAGAATTAGGAACTAAAAAAATTCAGGCACCTACATAGATCAATGAACAATAATCCGCAGACTGGAAATTTGTATCGCGATTTTTCAGTTAGTTAAACATTAGTTAATTAACAATATTTTGTTGCACGAACATTGAACATTGGAAGTGCGATAATTGTTAAACTATAAATCTGCTAAAGAATAAGTAAATCGAAAAATCAAATGTAAATAGTGCAAACTTACGCCGCGCGGCAACGCTCTGTTAATTTCGGCACTAAATCCTGAGCGTTTTTGACCTACTTTGCAGCATTTGATTACAAATCGAAGATGCATTTTGTACATGTCTTTTTGATGGGATTTAATCTTTTCTGAAGGTCCCTATTATAATATAAATGTTATGGAATATAGCTATTTAAATTTACAAATTTAGATGAGGCAATTTCACTCAACTTTTTTGAATTTTTTGTTAATATTTACTACTCATTTCTTAGCATATATTTTATGCTCCAAGCAATGAAATAATTTTTACCAGTAGGAATACTCATCTGATCTATTTAGTTTAGATAAAACAACTTTCATTATCTTCTACATAAAATTAATAATTCTTAGAGTAGGTGCAATAAAACTTAAAATATCTATCAGAAGCGCCAAATTGTTTAATAAATAATTAATTAAAAGCATAGTAGTACTTACCGATAAGAGATTCATGATGACACTATAATATATAACTTATAAAAAATCACTTTGAATCCGAACTTGAATATGAAAACAAAAAAACTATTTCTATTCGCGAAAACGAGCAAGGGTGCGACACCTACCGTGAAAATTGTATAACGGATTGGGAAAACAAACCAAATCGCCTTTATAGTACGTGTATGGTGAGCAAGGTTTTAATATAGTTTTCTTGATTTCTGGAAGAGTTTGATGAAGTTTGTTGTAATAGAATACTTATTTAGACTCTAATAATCACCTAATGATCGGCAAATGCAAGAGGTATATTGTGCTACCTATATGCCGCTATGTAATCAGTATAAAGATGAAAATGTATCAATACATAGCTTCACAACAGATCCAAGTTTGAAAAAAATATTTTAAAAATTAGTAAGTCTATTTACAAATACATGTCAGTATGTAGTAGGCACTGCTTAGAAACAGATTATAAAAGTAATTTCACTCATTTCAGCAGCATATTTTGTTTGCACGGGAGGGAGCTGCACGTGTTTCTATTGGACCAGAACCTACAATTGGCATCTCAATAAGTTTTGCCAAACAAACACTAAATACAGCAAGAAGAGCTATAGATTTGATTGGTTTATTCAAAGGATTTTATATACATCATTCGAAGAATGTCTCCAAACAAATGTTAGACTATATAGCAGGCCTTTTAACAGGCCACTGTTATCTGAATCATCATATGTCAAAACTTGGACTGTCGGAAGATCCGACTTGCCGTTTTTTTCTGGAAGATGATGAAACAGCAGGGCATATAATAGGTATCTGGTGTTTGGCAGGGCTTCTCACTCGCCCTCGGACCTAAAATATCATTCACCAAATAAACTAATCGGCTTTGTTAAGAAGCTGAATTTGTTTGGTGAAATCTGAATACGTGTGAGCCACAATAGACTCTTGCCAGTCGCAGTGGATGGCCTTATAGACCCACTCACCACAAACCTAACCTAACATATTTTGATGTTCCAGTGTTATTTAATGCTTTGAATACCTGTTCGCCTTCCACTATCGGCCGATTTATGTTGCCAATGTATTTCAAAATGTCCACCAAACTAATTTCAACAGGCCCTATCTATCACAAAACACCTTTATCACTAAAAATTCAAAATTTAATCAAATGGACGGAGACAAACAATTCCAACTGACAGCTTTATACACTACAGCGTCCACTATTAGAAAAATTTCCGCGAATACTATCTTGATCCTATGGAATAACTCTAATAGTAGTGGAAAT
Organism: Galerucella pusilla; assembly: GCA_910591695.1. Lineage (NCBI taxonomy): Eukaryota > Metazoa > Arthropoda > Insecta > Coleoptera > Chrysomelidae > Galerucella > Galerucella pusilla. Next base: position 6,995 of record CAJUYI010008743.1, on the reverse strand, counting down.
GGGACATTCTGTGGCGTCACATAAAATGGGAATATCAAACTGAATCTTTATATTTACCAAAATATACCCACCTACTGACCATCAAAAACATACAGATACCAAACATTTTACACATTTTTGTTTTCTAATACAGGTTCTGGCTGGTATTGAAGCAGATTCATTGTTTTGAAGGTAACGTTATGAAAAGAAATAAAAGTAATATTGAAATATACGTCGAATTAATAAGATTAGTGATCATAGTTTGAAAAAATGCATTTTGTAGTGCCACTAAAAGATCTTAGAAACTGGCAGGCGAAGCAGCTGGGCGACATATACTTCTATGCAGTTTGTCCCGTAGCTGCGTTCGTAATTTACATCCAATGAATCTTTTTATCCGATACGACGTGAAGAGAAGCAGTCGATGCTCGATGCAGACACTACTGATTTGGAAGTACGGAATATATTCGAACGACTTTTGTCCGAGACATGTTTGCTTGCCCACGTTACATTTTTTTGTCGAACGTCCTGTTAGTTTTCCTTCGACCGTCGTGAAGTAATGTAAACATTGTGCTGAATGAATCGCAAACGCAAAATGATCACGATGTGACTATTTCACTGCAGTCGATAGGAACGTATACATACTGGGGCTCACTGGGTTCATCTCGTAAATAAAACGAGTTGGTTGCGAGGACCTTTTATATGTGCAAAGTTTTATCCCACAATGTGGGCCTCTTTTCAACTAGGGCAATAAGGAATTCACTGTCTGTATCATCCATATCTTACTAATTTATAATTTATCACGATCTGTTGACTCGGTAGTTAGAACAAATTTGAAATCTGAGAGTCATAGTCTCAGCCTCTGTTGAGTTTGGACGATTCAGAAATCGTGTGTTTCCAGTGGCAAAGCACGGCTGATTCATGACGAACGTGCTGCTAACGAAACGTGTGCAATTGTCAAACTATTTATACGCCACTATTGGAATGGGAAGGTACGAATTTTTATCGTGACTCTTAATTCGTTGTTGTGATGCCTTTTCTTAAAAATAATGAAAAGACATGGTCAATATAATGCTGAATCATGACAAAGAAGAGTTTTGCAGCTATACTAAGCATATACCAAAGATTACAGAATAAAAATATAAGATGTTTCACTCGTTCGAATTTATCGGGTAGAGCACCGATGCCGCTGGTGACTTGGATGGTACAGTACGTCGCTACGACCTTAATTGCATTTAATTTGGCATATTATACGGGACGTCGCCCGTTGAAATGAGCAAAAATTCATATTAATATTTTTCTCTTTAATAGCAAAGCTTAAACACTAAATATTTTGTAATATTTGCTAATACAAAATTACGGATTCATTTTTATAATAAGGATATTATATAAACAAGTACATCACGCAAGAAAACACAAAAATTCAATTATATAGCTAACCAAAGGGGAATTGGTCAGCTCCTTTTGAACGAATTTACTAAATTTTCTTTTCATCATTCATGTAATCAATTTCCTTTCAAATATTATGCCAGTCTCTATACAACAAGAGTCTGTATATATTTTACTCTCAAATGTATATTGAAAGATTTGAAAGACAATATATTAAATTTAACACATAAACAAAACTCCAAACCTAATATTTTACATTTATAAAATTTTTAATGAAGGTATCCTGCAGCTGCTTCTCTTTTCACTGTTTTAACCGTGTCAATCCAATAATACGCGTTATTTAAAGATCAAGATTTAAGATTTAGTGGCCCTATTATTCTGGTGGCTAATGAGTATATTTAATTGAATTTGTGATAAATATCTGCTAGATTATCAATAAGTATCACAAAATTACTAAGATCCTGGATAAAAACTCTGAAATGATTCATTTTAAAAATTCAAGTTTATTTTTTACTTACCTTTTCAAATTCATATCCCGAACATTTTTCGAAATAATTAACTTTTAAAAATAAACCTTTGTGATAAAGAATCCTATTTATTTAAATATATATTTCTTTAATTACCCCTGTATAGCTTAAAATAAAATAAGCTTTTCGAACTTCTCTGGTATCTACCGGTCTCGTTATTGACAACAAAAGCGAGTCGTAAACATAATTTGTGAGAGCGGCGTCCGTTTGGGACAGCAGCTTGAATCAAACCGCCCTGTAGTGAAACATCTTATATTTTTATTCTGTAATCTTTGGATATACTGGAAATGACATCTGACAATTTTTTTGTGCATGAGATTTCATGGTTTTCACTAAGAATATGATGTAATTATAATTATTATAGAAAAGTAGACCAACTCATTAATGTAAAATAATGTAATGGAGAATCAATAATGTGGTTACATGAACATCCATTATAATGTAATGAAAATATTAACTGTGCTTTACATTTTTTTGACAACGAATAACTAATCAGACAAAAAATTTAACATAGGATATAAATATGTTTTATTGTATAAAAAATTTAAAAATCAACATTTAAAATGTTATAAAATTCAACGCCAAAAAATAATTAAACAAAAAAGAAAAACAAGTTTATTGCTCTTAATTCTGGTCCCTTCAGAATTAGAAACAGTCAATATTTATAGACTTGCATAGTAAAAATAGGAAATAATACTATTCTACGGTAACACTCTTTGCCAAGTTACGAGGACAATCCACGTTGCATTCTTTAAGAACGGCTATATGGAATGAAAGAAGCTGCAGTGGAATGACCGTTAGAATTCCTTGTAGACAATCAACCGTTCTAGGAATTTCCAAATATTTTTGACTAAAAGCTACTGTTTCTTTGTCACCTTCTTCACATATTATTATTGGTTTACCTTCTCTTGCAGTTACCTAAGACAAAATAAAAAATTAGGAAATAAAGTTATTAGAGATTGTTTGGACAGAATAAAGACATGTCAGATTTCTGTCAATTGATCAGATGTGAGCGTTATTACCAGTCCCCTTTTTCCCCATCAGAATTGAAATACGCTACGCTACCGATCAATGATGCATTAACTGTCATTCATGACAAATATCATGTTAATTGGGAAAAGTAGAATTCGATAGATGGCGCTCTGAAATGTCAACGTCATCTTAGCAACGAGTAAAACAAATCAGCTGCCGAATAAGCCCTTTGATATTTAAGTGATTTTATTTTGCTGTTTTAGTTAATTTCAGTGTGTGTTTTGTAAAACTTTTGCTTTTTCTTTAATTGTGGTTTTTAGTATTTTGTGTTGTTAAACTGAATTTTGACTCCTAATATTTTTATTTTTGGAGTAATAGGTATGGTTGATATTTGTGAAAAGTACAACAAGCGTTCAATTAACGGTTTAGTTTTTAGGTCTGATTTCGTTCGTGTTATGATTTTATTTTTGATATAGTCATATCTACAAAAGTTGCAGGGAAGGTACGTTTGTATTGAGTAATATTGTAAATCTTTAATACCGACTTATTTTCTCTTTGATCTGCAATGAAAACAAAAAATAGAATAACATAACCTCTTCCAAAATCTTTCTGATTATATAAGAATATTACCTCAGAAATGATGACAGTTGATCTAAATAGAAAAACACAGTTTTAAACTTGTGACTGACATAAAATTAAACAAATAAAGTACGAATTTACGGTAATTACGTTGACTTGCATATAATACAAAAACAATGCAAAACGAATTGTTTTACTCGTTGCGACAGTTACAATTTTTTCCGTCAGAGGTCTCATTGAATTCTATTCCGTCCAATAAATATATGAAGTGACACCCTATTTTTGTTTAAAGGTATCTTGGACATTCGTATCTTGAAACTAAGTGAATACCAGTAAGAATCTACTCTTTTCGACTGTTACCATGAAAAATTAGTTTAAACTCAAAATATGGATAAAAAAAGTTATGATTTGATTAAAAAAATATATTTATATACGATATATACTTTTGAAAAATATAACATTTTACCTGTTGCAACGCATTCATGCATTTTGTGTATACAGGATCTCTCATGATGATCATCATCACAGGCATAGCTTCGTCAATTAAAGCTAAAGGTCCATGTTTAAGTTCACCAGCCATTATACCTTCACTATGCATATATGTTAATTCTTTTACTTTCTGAAAATGACAACAGAATTGTATATTATAACAATACCAAAGATTACAGAATAAAAATATAAGATGTTTCACTCCAGGGCGGTTTGATTCAAGTTGCTGTCTCAAACGGACGCCGCTCTCATAAATTATGTTTACGACTCGCTTTTGTTGTCAATAACGAGACCAGTAGATACCAGAGAAGTTCGAAAAGCTTATTTTATTGTAAGCTATACAGGGGTAATTAGAGAAATATATATTTAAATTAATAGGATTCTTTATCACAAAGGTTTATTTTTAAATGTTAATTATTTCGAAAAATGTTCGGGACATGAATTTGAAAAGGTGAGTAAAAAATAAACTTGAATTTTTAAAATGAATCAATTCACAGTTTTTATCCAGCATCTTAGTAATTTTGTGATACTTATTGATAATCTAGCAGATATTTATCACAAATTCAATTAAATATACTCATTAGCCACCAGAATAATGGGGCCACTAAAACTTAAATTTTGATCTTCAAATAACATGAATTTTTTGGATTGACAAGGTTAAAACAGTAAAAAGAGAAGCAGCTGCAGGATACCTTTATTAAATTTTTTTATAAATGTAAAATACTAAGTTTGGAGTTTGGTTTATGTGTTAAATTTTATCTATTGTTTTTCTAATCTTTCAATATACATTTGAAAGTAAAATATATACGGACTCTGGTATAGAGACTTGCATAATATTTGAAAGGAAATTGATTACAAGGATGATGAAAAGAAAATTTAGTAAATTCGTTCAAAAAGAACTGACCAATTCCACTTATGGTTAGCAATAGAATTGAATTTTTGTGTTTTCTTGCTTAATGTACTTGTTTATATAATATCCTTATTATAAAAATAAATCCGTAATTTTGTATTAGCAAATATTACAAAATATTTAGTGTTTAAGCTTTGCTATTAAAGAGAAAAATATTAATATGACTTTTTGCTCATTTCAACAATTAATTAATAAATTTAAAAAATCTATACAACATAAATATAAAATACGAACAACCAATAAACACCGCTCTAGAATAACAGCGCTCGACGGGCGACGTTACGTATAATATGCCAAATTAAATGCAAGTAAGGACGTAGCGACATACTGTACCATCCAAGTCACCACACTGTCACCAGCAGCATCGGTGCTTTACGCGATAAATTCGAACAAGTGAAACATCTTATATTTTTATTCTGTAATCTTTGACAATACATGAAGATACATATAGTTCGTACAATATAGATCCCGTCGAACATGCTACCTACAAATTTCAATAGACTTTTTCAGAATGACGTTACTGACAGTTAGTTCGGCCATATCGTTCTGGGTTCTCATGTCATATACTATTCAGGTTTCATTGTTTATTGGTAAACAACGAATGACAGTTTAATCGGTAATATATTCTTAAAATAATTTAAAATGCCATCGTTTTGTAGTGTTCTTAAGTGTGAAATGCGCAAAGAAAGAGATAAGGAATCTTTTTTTCGCTTTCCAGTTGTTTCAACCAAGCGAGGTAACTATTTAATTGATCTCTCTGTGCACCTCAATCAAATGCTATTGAATCACTTAACTCTATTGCTGATATTTTAATTATTATTTGAGACAATTTAGTGACTGCGCCATGTTCGTGTATACATTGACATTGTCCTTCAAAGTCTGTCTGACAACCAACTGACACTCACCTCATGTCAAACACACAAACTTCAACTCTTCAATATGACCGACCTGTCAAAGTTAGGTGTTTTGGAATGGTCTATAGTTATTACCTAGGTTTAAAATGGCAAAATATATATATTGACAGCAGCAAATGAATGACACAATACAATCGAACGTCTCTACTAACGACACGGTCATGTAGGACAGGATCTGTACTGTATGGACTATATATTATGTTATAAATCAAATATTTGGTAATTTATTAAAAACTTACCAACGCTCCTTCAAGGCATGTTGCAAAATTGAAACCACGACCCATGATGAGTAAAGATTTCTTTTTGTATAAATCTTCAGCAAGACGTTTAACTTTATCGTCCAATTTGAGTACTTCACGAATTTGATTTTGCAAATTTTTCAAACAGTCTATTATCTAAAAAAATTCGTAATTGTCTAATGTACAATAGCAAATAATATATATCTGATTTAAACAATTCGAAAAGAAGTTGTTGAAGTAACCAGCCATACACTGACTCTGAGCACTGTTTACACTACCACTACACTTTACACTTTACACTATCTTACGCGGGTTTCGATAACCATGTTATCTTCTTCAGAGACTGAAGGTAAAACTCCTAGTGTAAAGTGTTGTTGTAGTGGTAGGGTTAGCAGTGTTCAGTTTCAAGCATCGCCTACGGTTCCAGAATTCCCAACTGACTGTCAAGTCAAAAGTGGTTAATGCTTGAACTACTATTCTTTTTTTGTGTGAATTGTAGGTCATCTCTTTTATAGAGTGAACATCTATCTTGATACTAAACTAACTTGACAAAATGGCGCTATTTACTAAAAATACTTTAGTTAAATACACAAAGGTACTCACTTCTTGTCTCCTTTGTCGTAACGACAACCTATCTTCGCTCATAACTAAAGCAAACATAACTAGGGAAATAAATTGACTGGTGTATGCTTTGGTAGAGGCAACACCAATTTCTGGACCGGCGTTGATGTGAACACCGCAATGCGATTCTCTTGAAATGGAACTGCCGACTGTATTCGTAATACCAACAATTAACGCTCCTGAAACAATAACATTTATTTTGAACAGGATGTTTCCAAAATAAGGTAATTTATTAAAAATATATTTTGTATATTTTGATCTTTAAATCAAATAGAATATAAAAGTCACATCCTAACAAATTCTTGTCTAAAGCAGACTGTAATTTAGTGATGAGATAGAGCAGTATTTGAGATGATACAGTCCGTAGGTTATACAGGGC
>CAJUYI010008741.1:0-10670 GCA_910591695.1 Galerucella pusilla | reverse complement strand
TACTGCTCATATCCAAATTTGCAAGGATATTAAGGCAGAAGCAAAAAGAATCGCTAGACATACGTGGCAAACTCACTGGAGCTCCACCAAGACTTCACTAGTATCCATCCAGCCTATTCTCAACTCACCTCTGTTTACTGAGCCTACTGAACTCTCTAGACAAGAATTATCAATCCTTCGGAGACTTCGAATAGGCCACACCAAACTCACGCACAGCTACTTAATGACCTTAAGCAACAGACCTTCCTGTCAAAGCTGCCAGTGCCCACTTACCATTAAACACATCCTGGTTGATTGTCGCCAATTTAGCACAAGAAGACGACAACATAATCTCAAATCCCAGCTGCAAGACATCCTAGGGGACCCAAACCAAATCGAGCCATCACTGAATTTCTTGAAAAATATATCACTATGTCATAAACTTTAAATTATTTTTTTGTAACTATCTGTATTAATTACTGTTTTTTTGTAATCGTCCTGTGCAAGTGGCCATAGTTGCCAAGCACATAAATTGAATAAAAAAAAAAAAATTCTTAAATTCTCTCTAATCGTTCAGTTAACAAAATCTACCAACATCCAACCACGCTTATTTTCTCCTATTTCATTCCCAGTCACAAATTTGAGGAATAACAAAGTAATCTTGAATCTTTTCTAGAGCTGCTTCCAAATTGTAAAAAAATATGGTAGATACACCTTGAGGTACATAATTTCATGAATATTATAAAAGTTACTAACACATTCTCCTGTACTTTGCAGAATGAAAGAGGAACCAACAAATGAAACAAAAAAATAGTATGTCTCTTCTACTGTAAATATATTGGTTTAAAACTGATTTTCCATTTGTTATTAATCTGTTACTTTATCAATGATTTATTTTTTCCTATATATCATGGTGAAATTTTACTCTCAGTTCTATCAACTATGCTCAGTATTTTTAGAAATTGGTTGAACATCTATGTATTGAAAAGGTTCAATGAGATAGAGAATTAGAAGCTTCTTGAGTAAAACTACAATTACTTATACACTCACCATTATCTAAAATTTCTTGACAACTTCTAGGAAGATTTTTCTTTTGATCTCCATCATGGGGCTGCATCAATCTGCAAACAGGTATGACACTTGTACCCACCAAAGATTTACATGATTCTCTGAAGTCGATATAGTTGGGAACGTTACTTTGTTGTTCAAATTTTGCTTTATCAACACTCAGGGGAACATGCATAGACTGCTCATTTTTTCCTAAAACATAAAAACTTTTATTAAAATAGACTCGAATAATCAATTAAATTATCCTAAATCAGAATACGAAGTACTTACCAATTCCATCAACTTGTGAAGAAAGCATTTTACTCAAATTATCTTTCAACGTATCAGAGTTTGTATCCACCTTCAATCCCAATAATTTGAAAAATTCGATATTGAAAGGCTCATCGTTTTTATCGTTATCCTGTAAAAAAATCATCCATTTCTAATATAATTTGTTTTTATATAAATATACCGATAGAACTAAGTATGCATTTTTTCCAAAAATTTTGTGTCTATAAACTCAACTGCTCTCACTGTAATGCCATTCACATAGGTCAGACTCAAAGAAATTCAGGAATAAGATATCGGGAACATCTCAGTTGCTATGGGAATAAACATCCATCAAATCCCCTAGCGATAGGTCAAAACACCATGATGACATCATATATAGATATAACAGGAAATTTTATGCGAAAATTACCAATATCGAAAAAGGACCATATATTACGCAGGCCGGGGTACCGCAAGGCTCGGCAATCTCACCTACCCTGTACTAACTGTTTATGGCCGACTTTCCTGTCTGTAGTTCTGTTTGACCGCTCTGTACGCAGACGACGTCTGTTGATTTAGTGCAAACAGCGAGGACAGCGGATATTGCGCTCAATGAAGTTGAAACACACTTCAAAGGTAGAATCATCCCTACCTTACTTAAAATAAGCTAATGCTCAGTACCTCTAAAACGGAATATATGGTTCTTGAGGGTAAATTTCGAGTAAATACAATACTTAGCAGAAATCTCAACATATAAAATGAGGAAATTCAACCGAAATCCGCAGTAAGAAACCTAGGATACATAATTCAAAAAAACACGTTGCACAACTTGCATATTGAAGCACAAGTTTCGAGAGACAAAATGGCCATACGGCAGCTACATCCATTGATCTGTCGTAATAGCCGTCTCTCAATTGAGAATAAACTACTTTTATACAGACAAGTTATACGACCGACAATGACATATGGCTACCCGGTGTTTTGGGAAACCAGCCAACGTCCTTACAACAGCATGCAAGTAGTGCAAAACAAGTGTATTAGAATGGCTGTGTGGAAAGGCGCCTTCAACTGGCTCCATAGAAATAATATTCCCCGAGTACATACAAAAAATTACCCTAAATTACTACAATTACTGTTTACCCGAAAGTTTAAGTGAGAAAATTAAGAAATCACGCGCAAGTAGTTTCAGAGGACACAAGCTCTTGCACGCGAATCTACCAATAGAGTTCCTACTAGAGCTCTACAACAACTAAAACCATAAATTAGCTATGTCATGTGGATCAATGGATAATCTCAACCAGAATGTAAGAAGACAAATGACAGAGGGTATAAGCGGTTGTAAATATGAATAAATGGTGGGTGTAAGGGAGTACATACAAATTTTATCGTTAGGACAGTTCAATTAGGATGTATTTTTATTTTTCACTTTCACTTAATTTTTTTTAAACCTAAATCAAGCCTTTAACATGTGACTCTGTTTTTCGGAAGCTTTTCAGAGACATTACAACATAAGCTCTGAGGGAATGCTCACGGTTATAGTTCAGTCGATTGGATTATATTATTATACCATAACATACGGATAATGCTGCAGGCAAGGAACCGTAATGGAGGGGATTCTACAAGTTGGGGCACTTAGTGGAGCAAGAACATCTGCGTAGCGGCATAGGCCGCGAACTATTGATTGTTTAAAACAATGTAAATAGTTTTGCTATTGAATTTCTTACTGTAATTTACAACAGAACTTTTGATGAATGAAGATTTTTGCGCGGTCGATCTTTTTTGTTTATTCACAGCATCGGTTGTCAAGACGGTAGGTTGTGTTTACTGGTTTCTAAGTCTAACACGTCGGTAAGTAAATTACTTACCGACGTCTTATCCCTACAAGCATTTAAGTGGTCCTAAATAATACATTACCTCATTCATTACATAAAAGGAACAGAAAAAATAAGGAGATTTATATTTTTAATGAACAGAACCGATCAGAACAATATAAAAAGTAATAAATAGCATAAAAACAATTTCACCAAAATGAAAATTATATTTTAAGCTGATTGAGAAGTATGTCACTTTTGACATTTCGTCCATTTGGAAAAAAATTTATTCGAAATTTATTTCGATACGATGGCGCAAAAAATGGTATAAGCATCTCGAACGTTGAGGGTAATACCGTTCTCCAGCAAAATTGGAGGCGTCGCTTGATACTTAATAAACTATGTATCACATAATATAATCGATTCCATGACTTCAATAGCTGTTAAATAGTATAGTAAGTATCAAGAACGGTAAGGGTTGTTTGGTTGTTTCCAATTTTGCTGGAGACCGGTATTACCCTTAACGTTCGAAATGCTTATACCATTTTTTGCGCGATCTTATTGAAATAAGCTTCGAATTAAATAATTTAAATATCTTCGGAATGAACGAAATGTCAAAAGTGACATTTATGCTTCTCGATCAGTTTAAAATATAATTAGCATTTTGGTGAAATTGTTTTTATGCTATTTATTACTTTTTATATTGATCTGTTCGATTTTGTTAATTAAAAAAATATAAATCTTTTAATTTTTTTTGTTCCTTTTGTGTAATGAATGAAGTAATATATTATTTAGGACCACTCAAATGTATGTGGGGCTAAGACGTCGGTAAGTAATTTACTGACCGACGTCTGAACGGTAAGTAAATCACTTACCGACGTGTTAGACTTAGAAACCGGTAAACACAACCTACCGTCCTGACAACCGATGCTGTAAATAAACAAAAAAGATCGATCGCGCAAAAATGATTTCATCCTAGTTACTGTGTTGTATATTTCTCCTTTTTTACATATTGACATTCCCTTATTGTCATCTTTTTGATGATGTTAACTTATGTTCGTGAAACCGGTCAAGAACCGAAATAAATATAGTATAGTATTGTGGAATTTCTCATTGAATTTGATTTTAGTTAAGTACTTATAAATCTGTATTGTTATGAAATGTGCTTAACTATCAGCTACCCTCGCGTTGCTACGCTTGACAATAGTCTTGGGCTGCTAAAGCATGTGTTACACACAACTGTTTTTCGCTTACCATATTATAAACCAAAAAATAGGGAAATATAATAAAAAACTTCGACATACACTGACGTTTAATTGTTTGATTCCCTAAAGAATAAGAAAAAAAAAATAAAAAAAGTGGGTAGGTACAATTATCTTTTTTCTTCAGTCCACACCTTCAGAAAATACGTTAGATTTAAATTCCGTACATTTATCATCAAGCTAAGATTTCAATGATTATTGTAAATCCAAAATAATTAAAAAAAAACTTGGGAGGAGAAAATTCTATTGGTCTTGGTTGAAAAGTACACAAATCTGATGATAGCTTGTAATGAACAATACTTTACATTGAAAAATATATCAAAATATGTCGAAGATAAGAATGACCGATTAAAATTTTTTCCCCTCAATTATCGAGATAAAAACAAAAAATTCATTAAGGTATAATATGTGGAGTGTGCGAAACAATTTTAATACAGCTCAAGCTACAAAAAACTGTTAAGTCTTTAAAATAGTTTAAAAGTTAAAAATCTCCAATTATTTCAAGAAGAAGCTTTTCTCATAGCTTTGGCCGATGATTTGATGAGCACATCATTTCAGTTTGGTACATTATACTTCCATCAAACAATATCTAATAAGGGGAAAATAAAAAAAAAAACATGGAGAGAAATATTAGGGGGATGAGCAGTTTAGAATAACAATTCATAGCTCGAGTGGAATTCAAATTTTGGGTGCATAAAATGAACAGCCAGAAACGTAGTTCTTGAGAGAAATGCATTAAACTTTGAACGTAGGTACACATTTTGTTACAATATTTGTTCTTATTGGAAAATAATCTTAATTGTGAATATACTCACCTTTAAATAGAAAATGGCACTTTCACCAAAACCGAATACTGGAATTAATAATAAAATGTGCCAAATCATTATCACCATTTAAAAGTAAAGTATGGAATAAAGATGCGTTGAAGCGGACAACTACTATTTATATCATAATTTTTAAGCCCACAGCAAAATTGTATCAATATTTCCGGTAAAGTAAACAAAATTGTCGGTATTTTGTATCACTACGATAACAATGGATAGTTACATTTGTGATTTTTCATATTTCACAAAACACTGATAAGTCGAATCAGCTCAATGCCAAGCTATTTTAGTCATTGGTAAAGCAATCACAACAATACTGTTAGACTTATCTCTTTCATATTTTTTTCATAATGATAACTTATACTTTAAATTTTCCTTATAAGGTTAGTTTATAAGCAATTGCTCTTGCAGGTAATAAGAACCTACTTTCCAACTCTGTTTTGGTTCCAGCCACGTAATCCGGTAGATTGTCACAGTTCAAATTTCAGAGGTTTCAAAGGATTTTCTCATCCTCTATACCACTCATCGCTTTACTTTTTTCAAGTTTGTTATTTGTTTAATGTCTGGTTGGGTACATCAACTGTTCACTGAGTGCACATTGTAAAAGAGAAATGAGTAATCCTTGTTTATCGCAATTTGAGGTTACTTAGTAGTATCATAATCACAGTATTATTCTATTATTAATTACTCCATAGTATATGATAGCTGTAAGTTTCTGGTACTGTCTACAGACACATCTACAGAACTTAACTATAAAGTCAGGCTACACAGGTTTTCTTACGACGTTTTGACAGTCCAGTTTCTCGGAAACTGTTCACCCAACATTGGACCATTCCAGAATGATGACACTGAGAGATCGGCCATATTGTTCTGGGTACTTATGTCACATTCAATTTTGTATTAATTGATTGATGGTATACTTCAATTTACAGTTAGTTCTTGAAATTATCTAAAATTCCATCGTATTGTAGTGTTGCTAACTATGCAATGCGACGAGGAGGAGATAAGGTATATTTTCCTCGATTACTAGCTGTTTCAACCAAGCTTGATGACTATTTAATTAACCTCTCTTAGCACCTGAAACTTCTGTGGTTCTTGGATAACATAACTCCTCTCTTGTTTGCTTTTTTCGTTGTCTGACATTTCATTTATCATTCAATTCAATTCAGAAACAGTTTACTGACTGCGCCATGTGTTGTTTGTGAATTTTTGATTATTTGAATGAAATATATTCTACCTTGTGTAACTCTCTATTCTCTTGGGCGCTAGAATGGCCACCTAAGCAAGATGCTCTTCCCAATGGTGGTTCGACTCCATGTTGGTGTTGCACTAGGTATGCCAGATGGTTGACAGACTATAAGAAGCTTTAGGGCTCCATCACTTCTTAGATGTCAAAAAAAGAACAAAAATGAATTTAGATAAAAAGAGCACTAAGGTGAAAAGGGCTGAAACACCTTGTGAAATTTGATAAGAAGGAAAAATAATTATTAAAAAAGTTAAAAACTTACGCCAGCCCGGACACGATCCCCTACAGCTCCTATAGCTTGTGTATTCGTGATTAAATTTTAATTAAAATATTAATTTTATTTTGCCGATATGAATAGTAAAGGAAATGATATGAGGCTTGTAATTTTCCATAATACTTTATTCAAGTTATTTCCTCTGAGAAAGGTAGGCTAAGAAGTGAACCTGGAAGTATCCCAGTGATGTTTTCGAGGTATTCTTGGGGTATCTTGAAGGTATTTCCAAACGTGTCTTACACCCGTATGCATAGTCGATTGCCAGCGATCTTCCGAAGGGTCTCCCGGCGAACGCTTTAGCGCGTCATGGTGCTTAGTTTGCATTTCAAAATCGATCTTTCTCCGTTCTTCTCGCTGGCAATTCGCCAAACAGCTTAAGCATGCGTAATTCATTTGTTTACAAAGCACACCTGCTTTGGCACACGTGTTTTTCATTGCCGTAAGCTGCTTCATATCATTTGATGGTTTATTTTCTGTCCTAAAGAGGTGTCGTGTCTTGAAGAAAATGTCAGTAAAATATACAAGTGCATATAAGGAATGGTTTTGTTTTGTAATTTTGCCCTGGAGCTGCAATACTTGCGGCGCATCAAAATTGGTGCTATTAAACCATCCAATTGAAATTATAATTTTTACTATCGATGTCCGCCCAAGCGGCCTAAGTCGTTTTGATAAATCTCCATTTCTACAAATGAAATGTATGATGCACGTTCAAGTTGAAATATAATTTGGTTCTGATATTCTTCATTGAAAAATGAAATGCTCTTATAAACTGCTAGATGACATAATGTTTCCATTGTGCTCGAAATAACAGCATTATAAATAAATTTATTGCATTATACAACCATTTTGTAAGACCTTCATAGTGCCACTTCAATCCCATTTTATAGATGTGACTACATGGCACACTTTTAAATCATTTTATAGTAGCTGTATAAATGATTATAAAACAGTCAGATAAGAGTTGTATAAACTTTTAATAGAAATGTTATACAACCAAACAGTATAAAAATGGGCCCTTTTCAGTTGTACAAGGATCTTATAATTGTTTTGTAGACCGTTATAAGAATTTAAGTATCCTATAAGACATATCTTGTAGCTGTTTATACAAACCTTATAGAATTTAAATTGCTACTTGGGTACTTCTAGGGCTTTCTGCCCTCCTAGACATTGAACTACACTTTTAAGTTAAGCAGGGCTGGTATGATCAACAAGATTTAACCAACCGTTCTGGTCTGCAATTAGAAGAGGCAACGTCACTTGTAGACCGGCCTCGGCGTATTTGCGCCTCATCAGTACAGGGTAGATATTCTTCGTCTGGGAGCTCTGAGACCGTAATCCCGGAAAAAGGTTACATAAATAATAATCAACACTTATCACTAAAGTGGAGGTATTGTTGAAGTCATGACAACAGGTACATCCTCACCTCCAACTGTAATTCAAAATTCTAGATTGACTTCAACCCATCGGTATGTAACTATAAGTACCTTCAAGTTTAATATTTTGATGAACTATAACCCTAATCATAAATATTGAGCTTTTCTCAGAGATCTACTCTTGGGGTGTTTAAATAAGGAAAATAATATATGAAAATAATACTTCGATATCCGCCGTTACTTATTAATTTTTTGAATACACCAGGTTGGGAACTGCTGCTTTAAATCATCGAGACCAGTCGCGGGCTGTTTCATTTAAAAACAAATTTGTGGAAATCACGTGACCGGAAATAAAAAGGAGAACGAAGGGCTTTCCATCATGGTTATAGGCATCAGTTTCAACGGTTTCCAAATGCCAAATTTGATAAGTCATGTGTGAATTTTCCAATGAGCTTTTTTATATTACGATCTACGATTTCTTGGAGGCCATGATTGATATTTCAATTTCATGTTTTCTGGACACATTAACTGACTATAATAACAATAACAATACAGTTAATTATCCTTATCAAAGTAGAATAAACCACTTCAACAAAGAGACCATTGTGGGATTCGTCAGATCGATATATAAAAGTCAAACGGGTTGTAAGGATGATGAATGGGACCCAGTAATGGGTGGTAGCAGTTATTCTCTAGATGTCAAGAGAAAAAGTGTGCCATATGGGTCCAATGTTCCTACTGTCTAGTTCCATACCACGTTGATTGCCAGTCTTATAATGTCAAAGAGGATGTTTTCATGTACAATACGTGCAATGAAGGCATTGATGATTCTGATGAAGACTTTTTATTCGCAATTTAACGTGCTATAGAACCACCCAATTCTATATTTCAAAATATTCGAATAATACCTCACTTTAATGATCAGAATGCTGTTTTATCTAATAATAGTATATTATGCAATGATTATATTGTAATGATGGTTATTAATACACAAGCATTAACCGGCATACGAAAGGAGCCAAAGGCGGTTAATGCGAGTGTATTAATAACCATTACATGAGAGTTTCATACACTATTTTTTCGACTAAGAAATTTTATTTGAAAAAATATAAAAAAACGTACCACTCGGGATTCGAACCCGGCACGTACAGACCGAAAACAACCTTATGTGGCGCCTTTCCCAACTGTGCTACAGAACCACATTGTTGAGCTGATAGCATAAAGTGTATAGGTATGTTACTGTTACAGAATTAGTAATAAATCCAAACCAATGGTTCAATGAAACTCAAAGTCCAAACCACAATAAATTTTATTATAGTCCCTAAAAAGAACACATATGATGCTACTAGTTTCGGTACATTATTATACCTTCATCAGGTTACAATAGAAAGAAATGGTACACTTAATAATCAAAGATCCTATGAAATTATGTTAGAATTATTAAAACCAGAACTATAGCTTTAAATGTAATATGAAAGATGAACATATAATTGAGAGTAAAAATTTGGAATATTACGATTGTTAAAATTGCATTTGAGAAATTGTTGAAATATAAAACTACAAAATACAATAAGGACATGAAATTGTTTTCAAATAAAAGTTTGATAATAACAAGTTATATTAGTAGGAAGTCAAAATTTAAAATGTAGTTACCTGTGTGAAACATACAATACAAGGAAAGTCGGGTTGTTGCCAAAATTTAGGAATTCTCAGTATGCTTATACATACTTATATTGAAATATTAAAACAAATTGTACTTGATGTGGTAAGGAGAGAAAAGAAAATGAAGGAACATTAGAATTTATATGAATGGAGTAGTAATATAAAAGAATTTTCTTGAAAAACTGACTGCATAATGCCAAAAGGACTACAGTGAATTTTTGAATTTACATTTAATTTGTCCAAATGGACATTTCACAAGGGTATGATAATAGAAGAAGTAATAAATTATTGTAAACAAAAATCAATAAGTTCACAGTTGTACCAAACATGAGCCCCGGAAAATATGCGAACTAAAATAAGGTCATCGCATTGTTAAATATAATCGAAATAATATACATACATCATTTTATTCATTCTGTATCAGTGTTGTCAATGCGAGGATGATTATCCGATTCTTAGACAATTTCACTAATTTGGATCCAATAGTTTTTCAAATATTTTGTAGAAGGGATATATAAAATGGCTGTTGTTTTTGGGGATTTTCCATATTGACTGGGGTCGAAGACTTTATTTAAATAAACAATGTGTCCTTTTGGTAATTTTGACAAATTCTGATAATTTGAATAGTAAGTTCGGGTAATTTTCATTTTTGCATCGGCAACACTGGACTATAACCAGTTCATATTTTGTTGCTTTCCATAGAAACTTGACCCTTCTTTTTCATGACATTAATACAAAATCATGTAATTTGAGAATATAGTCATTTAGGGCAAACGGTAGTTTTAGTTTTGGTCCAATATAAATTTTTTTATTATTATTTAGAGTTACATTTTTAGCAAGTTTACATATCTCTTAACAGTTGACATTTATGGTATCGATATTTGGTTATCGATTCAAAATATCGAATTGTTACTACAAAAAT
>CAJUYI010008740.1:0-10670 GCA_910591695.1 Galerucella pusilla | reverse complement strand
CAGATTTTTTCGATTAAGGTCCTAACTTTCCCCTACTAACAGTGTAATTTCAAAACAGTAGATAATAATCCTCCTTTTTTTCTTTTCCTTCTCCTGATAATGTTCCTATCAATCTCGCAAACACATGCAAACAGGGAATGAAAGATTAAACTGTCACAGGTTTTCAAGCGTCCATCTATCTATATAACGAGAGAAGCTTTGCGATGCACGTATACCGTTATCCTAGACAAACATCTTAAGGACAAAGGACGAGACTCCGTAAGGCCGTTTATGTTAAAGGGCTCCCGAAGCCCGTTCGAAAGCAATTAAAGGATTAAAATAGATTTAGCGCTGTATTATGACGACAAATGGGATTTGGTAGATAAGGATCTGATTTTATTTATCAATTTAAAAAAAAAAAACTAATTAATTCGTTTAAATCTATTTATTTACTTCAATATAATTAAAAACAATTGAAAATTAATCTTCATCCTTTGGAGCAGGTCCTGTGACAGTAAAACTAGCTATGAAAACGTTGATAATAGTGATAGCGAAAATTCCAGCAGTAACATAAATGTTCAATCTTTTTGCGGCAACAGTTTTTGCTTTGCCCTGCATATAAAACCAAGCTTTATAAATAAGAACCATTCCAATAGCTAATTGAAGGATTAGCGACAGTGAAATAAGGACCACATTTACGTAGAATGTTGAACTATGTTGATTGTATTCAACCATATAACGTAGTTGATTAGCGTTGGCTGTTATAAGAGCTATGTCCATCATTCCTGCAATGAAAAATATTTTACAACCTAAAATATCGTTTAAGGAGACCGCAAGTTTACCCTACTTGTATTCACGCGACTTTTTTCCCGTCAAGGACAGCTATCATTGTTTAGTTTATAGATTTTTGTTTTTTAAAAAGTATTGTCTGTAGAAAATTAATTTAAGAGCTTTTAAATTATTAAATTGTCTTTAAGAATTTTCTTATATTGATTTTACATGAAAAGTAATTTATTCATAATTAAAAGGATAACTTGGACCTTCGGTGGATATTAGAAGACGGTCGTTAAAGAAATAGGCCAATCAATAATGAATTTTCTTTATCTCTCAAGAAAATGAATTGGAAATCACAAAAGAGAATTTTTAATTTTCTCTTTCTACTATTTTATAGGTACTCTAATTTTCTTTTCATTATTTTGTCTAAGAAATTCAGAAATTCACGCAGAAAAACAGTCTTTCTAATAATCCCACCAACCTCTCCCTGATCTGGAGACTTTCTTGAGTAGGTACTATCCAGTAAGTACTAAGATGGTATGCTGTAACTAGCGCTATCTATTTAAAATCCCTAGAACTATTTTTTTTCATTACTTCGTCTAAAAAATTCAGGAATTTACGCAGAAAAACAGTGTTTTCTAATCATCCCGGCGACCTCTCCCTAATCTGGAGACTTTCTTGAGAAAATACTCAGCAGTTATTTCTAAGATGGAATACTATAACTAGCGCCATCTATTTGAAATCTCTAGAACAATATTTTATTATTATTTTGTCCAAGAAATTCAGAAATTTACGAAGACCAACAGTGTTTTTAATAATATACTCTTAAAATTATTAAAAGACAATTTAATTTCAGTTGCTACTTTTTTTAATAAAATAATCTATCCAGATCCTAAGCTAGTACGTTATTTATACAAATATTGATTATTTTTATGACATATTTTCTCTTATTTTCACAGCCTCACATAACCTAACCTAAAAATACCGTTCTAATTGAATTTTAAGAAATTTTCCCTCGTTAATTGCTTGGTTCCCCCAAAAAAATCTGTTCAGATGCTAATTTTTCAGTTAAATTCGATTATCAAGAATTAGAATCGACATAAAAAACGTTAACGTAATTTTTAATTTCTCTAGTTTATACAGCGTGACCCATTTTGTTCGGAAGCACCCCCCGTAAAATCAGTATTTTTCAACCGATTTTGTTTTAATTTTTTTTGTTAGATTCAGTATCAAAAACAGTATTTTGGCACAAATTTTCATAGCTTAATTACTATTTTCAAGGCCCTCTATGTTAATTTTTCTTTGCCAAAAAAGACAAAAGTACATTAGACATTTTTTTTCTTAAATATGACCATACCACTGGATTCAGAATCATCACAAATGTAAACTAGCAAAACTTTATAAGAAAATTACAGCATGAATTTGGAAAAAGTGGTATTTTCAGTAATATTTTACGTAGAATGTGGACAAATTTAAAAAATGGCAACATGGTAAACAAAAACAAGGACTCAAACATATTGCACAGTAAAAATTTTAAGCTATGAAAATTTGTGCCCAAATACTGTTTTTAATATTGAATTTAACAAAAAAAATTAAATCAAAATCGGTTGAGAAATGCGGATTTTACAGGGGTGCATCCAAACAAAATGGGTTACACTGTATACAAAGTGGCTGATTTTAGGAACTAGTATTACCTTGAGCTACGCCCTTTTTAGCAGCAAAACTATTCGCCGGCTTTTTAATTTCTTGATCCACTTGTGCTTCTACATCAACATTTTCTTCACTTTGCAGCAACGATCTCTCATTTCTTCTTTTTCCATCCGTTTCATCCGAATCTTCTTCAGCATTAACAGATTCTCTGTCTTCCATTTCAACTGATTCCTCTTGAGTCTCCTCTTTTTCTTCCAATATCGTTCTAGGTTTCGGTTTGGCTTTCTTCTTCGGTCTGTCATCTGTCGTTTCTTCGTCATTATCGTCATCTTTTGCTTTGTTTTTCTTTTTCAAAATCTTTTTATCCTCTAAGGAATCTATAAAAACAACACTCCTTATTAAATCTATTTAAATCCTATTATTGGACGACTGTCATTTTGTCCCATACGCCATCTGTTGCTTGAATAGTTAACATGTTTTATTATAAACAAACATTTTGTTTCCACTGTATCTAATATTTTACTATTGGAAATTTTCTCCTCTCTTTTATTTTTATTTTTTACTAAATAAAATTCTTTTTGTCACTAATTTTGAAATACATTTTTCGTCACCAATTGCATAAAATTTTACTTCATGCAACTAGTTACAAAAAGTGTAAGACGTTTCATAATGTCAATCAGTTTTAAAAAGTGTCACTTTATATGTCAATATTAGAAAAAATACTTTTGTATCATATGAATTAATATTTTATTCACCATAAGCTCACAAACAAATATTTCTCATATCTCTATACATTAAAACAATTTTTATTAACAAACTAAGAAAATTTTTGCTAATATTTAATAAAACATTAACAATTATTACAATATTGTACAATAATACCATCACTTTTATAACCAAAATACTTTTTTTCAAGACGTTCACTTTAACTTTTTTTTCTCATCATCACCATACTTCTTGTGAGCGTCAGCAAGAGATAACAATATCGGATAAAAATCTTCTAAATATCTTTTGCTTCTTTGTATAATCGGCTTTCTTTGATTCAAATTTTCCGCTATGAATTTGTTTATATAAAAATCCAGTTTGTTTTCACATCCTCCAATTAAATAGCAAATTTTAAAAGCTAAAAACGGATAAAAGAATACGAATAGACCGGTCAAAGTGACACCCAAAGCGAAAAAACTAATGATTTGAATAGTAGAAGATGAAAAAGTTAGTGAACGCTGTATATAGCTCCAAATACTGGTTGAATTCTCATCTGTTTTCACACTCATTGATGTATCTTCCATAGATTTTGGATTTCTTGGTACTATTTCAGTTATTTTAACTCTAGCAGGCTGTTCTTCTGTTGGTTTTATACTTGGAAGGTCTTTGGATATTGTGATAACTTCTGAAGAAACTGGGTTTACCAAAAAAGCAGTTGTGGATAGTAGAAGGCCGATTGTATATATTTTGTACATCTGAAAATGATAAATATAATGTTAAAAAAATTTTTACCTGTTAAAGTGTTAGTTTTTTTTAGGAAAAATAAGTTAGGGTCATTTAATTTTGAAAAATGGTGTTAAAAGCAGTTTTTTGAGATTTATGTCAAAATATAATTTCCTATGGAAAGGAAGATAATAAAAAGCTCTTGTATCAGACGTTTTTCAACATGATTTCAAAAACAAAATACGGTAGATAAATATAAAAAAAAGTTTACCAGTCTATCGATTTCCCAAATTAGAAAAAAAAATCAAGAAACTTTTTTTTGAAATTGTTCAAAATTTCAAGCTGGGAGAAAGTTAGAGGAAAATAAAAAATATCAACGTGTAGGGGGAGTGTTTTGCAACAAAAAAGATTTCTTGCGTTTCTTTCGTCCGAGCAATGGTTTGTCCGGAAAAAATTCGGTAAACTGAGTATGTGTTTCGCATCTGCGTAACTCTATTTTCTGGAGCGCGGCGGAGCACATTATAAACTATTGTACAGTTATAATGTAGATATAAATAATTGTTTTGAAGAGGAAAGTGTCGGCTTTAGGATGGTATTTTTTTGTCATAGCACATAATTATTTTTAGCAAATTACTCATATATAATATAAATATTATATTTTAATGAAAAACCAAGTATCTCAATAAAAAATATATTATATAATGGGGTGGCATTGAAGCAATTTTTCGAAGGATGGAAATACGAAATACGGCACTTTTCATTATTTTGTAAATTTTAGGAATCTTGAATTTACAAGAAAATATATACAGGGTGTACCAACCTTACGACAAACTTCGGTATATGGGTTATTTTAAGAGATATCAAAAAATGTTATCTACAAAAATAGAAAATGTGTGGAAGGTCCATATTTTGAAATTATACCGAACTATACAAAGTGCTGCAATAACTCCGTTACAAACCAATCATATGATTTTTTGAATGAGAACCCCTTTATATTATACCGAATTCGGATTGGTTACATTTTTTTGAAGCTTTTGATATAAGGTTTTGCCATGTTATACAAAGTCCTTCCAAAGATATGGACACGTTTATGTGAAAATCGTAGATAAATCAACGCTCTGTAGCTTGTTGAACGTTGAAGGAAAAAAGACATTCCGCCAAACAGAGTTTTGCAATGCGATGCAATATCTCCGTATAAAATTAAATTTCAATTATATTCTTTCTTGTATACAGGGTAAACGGAAACTCGAACCGGTCATTTTGTTTCTTCTTTCAAGTGGAACACCCTATATTTTATAGCAAAAATAGAATCTTCAAGTATGTAACTTTAATTTTTGTCAAGCATTCCCTATACCCAAAGTTTATAAAAACACAGTTATTTTATAATATTTATTGTAAAATATAATTACTGACCTATTATGTGAAAGCATTAAACGTTGTATGTAACAAAAAATCCTAATTAATAATAAATTTTAATGAACAATTTATTCTAAACAAAACTAGCCACCAAAAGTATAATCCCAACCGTAATATTAATCTGAAGGTTCAAAATATCCACCGTTAACATCAATGCAATGCTGCAGAATAGTTCAAATGATTGTCAGCATATCTACGTTAGCAGATCGAAATGCCGCACTAATGATCTCTTTCATGTCATCTCTAATAACCGGGGAATTTTTATAAGCCTATTCCTTACAAGACCCGAAAAAAATGAATATAGTTTTGTTAAATCGGGTGACCGAGCTGGCCAATCAGTTGGGCCCCCTCTTACAGCATTGCATTGATGATGGTGAACACTTTGAACCTTCAGTTTAATATTACGGTTAGGATTATACTTTTGGTAGCTGGTTTTGTTTAGAATGAATAATTCATTAAAATTCATCATTAATCAGGATTTTTTGTTACTTACAAAGTTTATTGCTTTCACATAATAGGTCAATAATTATAGTTTACAATAAATATTACAAAATAACTCTGTTTTTATGAACTTGGGTGTAGGGAATGCTTGACAAAAGTTACATAATCGAAGACTCTATTTTTGCTATAAAATACAGGGTGTTCCATTTGAAATAAGGAAGAAAATGACAGGTTCGAGTTTCCGTTCACCCTGTATATAAGAAAGAATAAAATTGAAATTTAATAGGATACGGAGATATTGCATCATGCTGCAAAACTCTGGCAAAATACATTTTTTTTCTTCAACGTGTCCATATCTTTTGAAGGACTCTGTATAACCCCATACTATTGGTGAGGTGAATTTGAAAAAATTTCTTACTATGATTTTCAAAACATTTTAAATATAAAATTGAAACCAGTGCAAAATATTCTATTAAAATTACAATAATACACTTACCTTGTATGTCTGCTGCTGATTTTCGTGGCTTCTGAACTGTGTAGAATCAAACTATCTATTTGAAGAGTAACTGATAAGTGATGATAGATGATCAGGTGAATTTATTTATAAACATCCACCCCTTCTACAAATTACCTGGGTTCACTCAGGGTAGTTACTGTAACTAGATAAACACCATAAATCTTTGGTGCAATTTGGTCACTTCCTGTGATAACTTTCCGAGATTATTATAATCGTAAGCTCAAATAGTTGGAAAGTATTTTTAATATGCAGGTAGAAAATTATACTAAATTCTTCTTTTGTTGTTAAATACTGGGGAAATACCAATTTTAATGTCTGTCAGGTTTGTATTCATCACACCTAAGTAACAATTCTACTCAATAATGCATGAAATAAATACATTTTTGTTATATAAAGTTTTTTTGTGACGTCCATACTGGGCAATACATTTCAAAGATAAGAAAATAAACGAAAAAAAAGATCAATTCAAGTAAAACTTCACTTAAACGATCAACAAAAGCTTTTAGGTCATGTAAACAGCAAATAAATAGAAATGAAAAGTGACAGGATCGGGCTAACAATTTTAAAAACTTGAAATTAAAAAAATTATGTATGGCAAGTCGCACGAGCTTGTTGAAATCACAAATTAGGAATATTTCGTAGGAGCTAAGACATTCTAGAATACTGGGTGTTTTTTTTATTTAATACAAACGTGCCCGCATCTACTACTAAGAGTTATTAACAGGAGGACTTACACAAGTAGTATGTTGTTGTATTTATGTTATAGATAATGTTTAAATTTTGTTATACAAATTAATGTCTTTGAAATATTTAATTAAAGCACTTGTGTCTTTGGTGAGCACATCCTTGAATACCGCACTTAAATTATTCTCTAAGATGATATGTTTTATAGAAAAAGAAACATGTCAATGTATACATTCTGGTGCTGGTTCTTTGTTGAGGAGATATTGATGTGTAAGGAGTGTCTGACCTATTCGCAGGTGGGTTAAGACAACTTGGTCTCTTCGTTTTTCTGGTATTGATAGAAATAATTCGACTTGTGGCTTAACTTCTTTCAGTTTGGATGTCGTATGGGTGTTTATTCACTAAGAAGTAGTATTATTATATTATATCACAAGACCACAAAAAGGCTGAGATACTTGTGGGCTTGAAGCCTCTGACTTGTGGCTCCAAACAAACAAATCAATCAATCAAACAGAGCAAAAGGCAGATGATAGATTATTGCTTCCATTGCCACAGACAGGCAAGCCTCTGAAGTTTTGATAGCTCCAGTTCAGTTTGACTACTAGAGGCACTCGATAGGTAACCATGGGTTTTTCTAGTTTTTTTAAGGAGCTGTACCTTCGCCGGCACCACCTCAGCCGCCTTGGCTTATTGTGGATACAGTGTGTTTAATTGTTTAAAAAGGACCTTTGCGTTATTTTAACAATAAAAAAAGTCGTATTTATTTTGTCCATTACAATTTTTGAAAAAAAAAGCTCTAGTGTTTGGACTAGTTTGGAACTTCATCTCTTAAATTTCTAGCCCTATGGGGATGTCCTGGTTATCTATCATTTCCGTTTAAGATCAATATAGCTTTTTTTTCTAAGGAGCCGTCTCTTCGCCGGTACCACCTCAGCCTTCTGGGCTTATTGTGAATACTCCTAGTGTTCTGACTACAACCTATTCAGCCAATTCGTTCCCTGTATTAGCTCATACAGGTTCCTTGCTGGTTGGTTGTAGAAGTCTCCTGGAGTCATTTGGGTTCTGCCATAAAGTTTCTGCCTTCTGTGGTCCAGCGACTCGCAGTTGCAAAGTGTATGCAGAGCTGTTTCGGTATCCTTTTTACATCTTCTACATGTAAGGTGTCCGTTATACAGCCCTGTTTTGTTCAGGTGCGCTCCTTTGTGGGTAAGTGTCCCTAAGTAGCCCCGTTATGGTGCGTAGTTTGTTCGCTAATTAAGAGCAGTTCTTTCGCTATTTTTACTGATAATTTTTTTATGAACTTCTTGTATTTGCCTGGGACAGTGTTTATTGTGTTGTTCTTTCACTCACTCTTTTAACCATGACCTAGTTGAGCATCTGGGAATGCCCACAGCTTTTTACAGTTGCGTATATTCAGTGTACAATCCTTGAATTCAGACATTTTACCACTGAAACTTCTCAAGCCTATACTGTAAACGGTCAATTTGGAGTTTATATATCCGACGATTCACAAGAAGTTCAAAGTCGTTTCAGGACGATCCAGCAATTTTTTTTTAATTTTTTTCATAAGACTGATGAGCTCTGTATATTTTATCGGTATAAAAGGTATTTTTTTTCTCCTAACCCTCTGGAAAATTATGTTTATAAGCTTTATCAAGCTCCGACCAAAAAATTCGTTGAAGTTTTCCAGTAAAAAAAACAAAATAAAGGAATTGTAGGGGGAAAAATGAAGAGGAGATAAATTAGACATTCTTTTTAAACTTCTATTGGATGTTTCTTAAGAGGTTTTTTTTTTGTTTAGGTAGTATTTTTTATTCGAGATGAAGTTATTAGCAGTGGCAGCTGCAACAGGCAAAAGAAGCTTTTTGTTTTGGTGCTAAATCTGTAAAAAATGTAGTTTTGTCATTTTTTTCTTCCCATCTTCGGTACTAATAACGCCATCCACTATTTTATCTTCTCTTTAACAAAGAATATATCCCAAAATATAGACGCTATTATAGTTTTTAGAGTAGGAACAATTCACAATTTATTTCTTGTACTAGCGCAATTTACTTTGATTTTTGTTAAACTGCAGAGAGATCTGTTTTGTCGAGTTTCAATGCAATAATCCGCAAATTGACGATATCTGATGCAAACATAGCAATTTGATATCTCAATAAGCCCGAGTATTAATTAAATTCTAGCTTATCATTGTCAGAACCATAAGATTCTTCAAATACGAAACAGAAAATTCATGCGAAATTCAGTATGTACCTTTTTAAACTAAATATTTCAAGAGAAAAGTGGAGATTGAACAAACCTGATTATTTTTTATGAACTAATAGGTATTTTCATATATAATACCACGAGATTGAAAATTTTGTCGGCAAGATTTTTCTATTGTCATGAAAGTTTGTTGCTTGGCAATTTTGCGAATGACATTAATTGGATTAAATGTCATGAGCAAAATTACCTAAAACTTGAATACGACAAGAGAAACATTTTACCTTACAAAATTTTTAATTGAGTGGTATTCGACATGACTATTTCACGAGAGAAAAACTAAAAAATCATATGTTTAAACGTTTTATTTATTGCAAACTTCAATTATACAAAGCCAAAAAAATAATAAAATTACGTAACAAAATTACTTATTTATGTAATTGTACGTTGTGGCATTATTTTGGGGATTGTTTTGCATCATAACCTGTGATGAATTTGAGTTAGAAACTGAGGATTCCTTTTCTTTGTTTTTATTTTCTCGAAGGTTCTCTATAAGTTGGAAATGGTGTTCTTCATTTAATTGTAAATATGGTTTCAAAGAATGGGCAGAAGAATGTCCTGTGAACTTAATTACTTCTTGTTCACCAACTCCTTTTTTTGCTAATTCAGATATTGCAGAAGCTCCATGAGAATGATTGGTTATTTTTATTTTTTTTTTTGTGTCTATACCAATTGATTCTGTCTATATTCGTCCACTTTGAAATTGTATTAATTCCCAATGGTGAATTTTTGTACCATATTCCTTTCTCCCAAATTTGATGTACTGTTAAAAATAATCTTGTTGTTGTTAGATAAGGATTGGATTCTCTTTTTTCAATAATTTTTAAAAATAAACGTACGGGACACAAATTGTTGTTAGCATTATTTCTTACCAGCCACTTACTGCCAGATAAAGCTTTTGATCCTCCTTATGTCGTTTTGGAAAAGATTGGATTATATTTTACCCTGTCAGTAAAATTACCTTTATTATCATATTCTTTTTTAAAGTAATTAATATCACAATTAGCAGCTTCATTTCCACGGCATGCTAATTCGAACGAACATAAATGAGAAAACTTTTTTTGTAACCCATCAGGATTATCTTCAGAATAGCTTTCTACCATTTCCATTAATTCTTCTTTGGTAAACGCGTTAGAACTTCTTTTTCTGGTTTCAGGTTCAGCCTGAAGCTTTTTACGTTTTGTATCCCTGGCCAATCTGGCAAATTTATAGGTAATACCTTTAAATGGATCAATTTTGATGTTAAATTCTAGAAAATATTTTTCCTGAACCATTTAAGCAGTCGTATTCCAAAGTGTTTTCACACTAGCTTCAGTATAATCAGTTCCATCTATTTTTTTTATTATAAAACCATAATCTTCAAAAAATTTTCTATAACTTGTTCAGAAGTATCCTTTTCTAACGTATAATTACGTGCGTCCAGAAACATTCTAAACTGTTCCCACTTTTTTGTCTTCATTGTATTTCGCGGTATACTTTGCTTAATTGTACTTTCTATTTCATAGATTGAATTATTTCC
>CAJUYI010008738.1:0-10672 GCA_910591695.1 Galerucella pusilla | reverse complement strand
TACAATAAGCCAATAGGCTGCAGTGCTCCCGGCATCTGAACGGCTCCGAAAATGGAAAAAAAAATGATGTCAAAATTTTGTTCAATATTGTGTATAATGATGGTTGGGGCTGAGGTTTAGGAAAAAATAAAAAATCTTCGTTGTAAAAATTTATTTACCATTGAGGGTTTGAATATATAGGTATATAATACACTGCTGAACACTTGGAGTGGATCTTGCTCTACAGACACATTCTCCACTGTCCAAAAACGACCAGTAAATACGTGGAAATGAGGAATGATGAGGCGTCACTGGTTGCGGATATTTTCCAGCATATAGAAATCTAGCTTCTAGAGAATAACCATCTTCCGAACCATACACACAATGCATGTTGATTGGTATACAGGAAAATGGGAGCAATTTGACTTTAGCCCAGTAAAACTTGAATAAACAGTAAATAGACGCGGATGAATTGCCAAACTGACACCAGTGTACTCCCCATTTTAATTGGAACAAGGTATCGCACTGGATATTATATTTTATTTATTTTTCCTTAAAATCTATCGGTATTAGGAAAAAACTTGGTATAAAAAAAATGAACAAAGGGCTTCTTCTTGTTATGTAGCAGTAATTTTGGAAAAATATCGACTGCCAGTCATTGCGAGTGCATAAAAATGACAAAACTGGAAGTCTCCATCGCATGAGTTCAAGAGAAAATATGGAAACTTAATTTCACTCCACACTAGAAGTGATATCTAAAAAGCTGAGGTATTTTGTAATAGGAGAGACCAACATATTTTTATGCCAGCAGCCTCATCTTTGTTTTTTGCATAAAATTAAAAGCATTAAAATATATAAATACACCATTGTTAGTATTTTTTCCCAAGTTTATTTTTTCAATATTCTTAAATAACATTGAGGCAGTATTCAGCAAGAGCTATATTTTATTGAAACATTTCCCTGGAATATGGAGATGATAAAAGTTTGTTTTCAGTGGGGTGTAGTTATTGGGCGGCATGAGAAGAAGAGTATGAGAAGGCATTGGGGGATTCTAAAATAACACGGTGATATTTTGGATATTGAAAGGTTAATACTGTGCGATAATATAGGGTTGGGGAGATATTTGGTAAATTGAGATTATCTTTCTCAAAAAGTATGATATCCTCTTCTCCATCGCTCTCGCTACTAACGTCGTATTTTGAGTTCGAATTATCTACGCTATGAGCACTGTCCTTATCATCAGTTGAATCATCATTGCCATCAAAATAAACCCTTTTACAATCACTTATTTAAATTGATTCGCCCTTCATTGTTTCTTCTGATTTTGAGAATACTTAAATAGGGTTTGTAGAAGGGTGACCTGACAAGAGTTCAAAAACTATAATCTCACTACTTAAGTTTCCTTCAAGGATTCATAAACTGGAGGAATACCCAAAAGAATTATTTAATATTTCAATGGATGGACAAATTTGAAGAGAATTTCAGGTTGAGGCGAGTACTTGAGGCTACTGGGAAGGAGTCTTAAACGTATCTTTCTGTTGTGATTTACGAGAAGGTTACAGGTGATTAAGATTTTCTGATAACTTTTTGCTATGTACACGATTTGTATGTGAAATGAAATGAACATATAAAATTTTTCAGAAGCATGGAGTTTTTTTTTCATTTTACTGAAATCTTTGCGGATAATATAGGTAAGCTGTATCAATTAAAAAAAATGTAGAAGTAATTTGATTTCAAACAAAAAAACCATAAAATTTGTATGTACATCTTTGATCATTTATACCGATTTTCATACTATGTCATCAAAAACCATAATAAATTAACTTCTAAGATTGAAAGAAAAATTTTTACAGTAAATTGAGACATAAAACAAGTTTAAAATGCAGCTACGCTCCCGTAGACCAGGACCACACACAATATTCCACAGACGGTGTTGCCAGTTCAGCTCCGTGTATATAATAAAAGAAAAATAATAAAAATGGTAGTCGTGTATACTCGATTTGAAATTGGTTGATAGTAATAAATCATTAAAATCCGTCAAACACGTATACAAAGTGGTCCACCTAAATTGCCAAGTTTTAAATACTATATACATTGAAAGTATAGACCCTTTTGCATTTATTAAACTTTCCATTCCTATAGATCTGATAAGGGCGTCGAATACAAAGCTTAACCCGAGGCTCGAACAATAAGCGGTAGGATTCTACCTGTGATGTTTTGCACTCATGCACGTGCTTTCGGGATATAGAAAGAAACATAATTTCTACTGGCAGGGCAGTCTTTGGGGATTGCCGATAGAAGTGAGAACTGAGTAATTTGTGAATTGTATCGCTCAGCTATTAGATTATTAATTTTGGTATATGGAGAAGTGCTTACGATTATGAACTGAAGTTTAAATCAGTCATTAACACTCCTCTACAAACCAAAACTAATATTATAATTGCCTGATAATACAATTCACAAGCTGCTCATTTTTCAAATGAAGATAAATTATGACAGAAAGGTTTGGTAATAATAGAAGTATTGTCGCTTCCTCAATTCACTCCATCCTCTTCTTAAACTGAAGTTAACTTTGATATTATTTAAAATATTTGTTAAGGTAAGATGTGAAATAATCTTGGAGCACTGGCAACACCGAGTTCTTTCTTCACGCCGTTTAAACGTCTTCAATTGTAAAAACACCCCCAAAAAAGTTTTCAAAGTGCCGAAGAGTTACTCGACCTCAACGATGTTGAAATTATAAACCGCCAAGAGGTACTTTTATTGTTTCATGTATCCATTGACGCTTCTAATTTAAATTTCCTGTTATTGACAAAGACTTGAATAAAATGAATAAACAATATCTATCTGTAATTCAAAACGTTGAATTCTTTTTTTTTAATAAAAGTTTTGTGGTCATTTTCTTGATTTCCTTTTAAATTTAAATTCATAAGTACTAACGATGGTATTATAGGTAACCACAATGGGGTGTTAGGCTGATATCCATTTTATGGTATTTTTTGAAAATATATTGGTACTTTGAAAAAATTGATTTAAACATTTTTCACACAGAATATTTCAGGAGAAAACCGGAAATTGAGAATTCCTTAATGTTTGCAACTTTCACTACAGATACGTCACAAACCTGAATATGAATTTAGCTACTTTCTAATTATATGTTCAATGGGCTATAATAGACAGTTACAAAAAGGCTGTTTGGAGAGCTGTCGTCAAAATCTTCAATTCATATGAGTGTTCTGTTTGTTTGGAGTTTATACGTTCCTATATTATGAAAAAAGTAAAGCATTGATTGTTAGTTTTTGGTCCAGTTCAGTTAGTTCTTTCCCACAATATTTCGAGCTAGAATTATGTCTACATCATATAAGTATTTCGTATCATACTGCACAAACACAACAGTCGCAATGTCTCGTAAGAAGTTTGTAACTATGCCTACAGTAAAAGTTAAACGAACGATGGTTTGAGGCTGCTAGAAGGAAATATAAACACATAAACAGACTTTAACTAGCTATTATTGTTGCGAAAATCATTTTGATGTAAGTAATTACATATGTATGTGTGTAATGGCCTGTACGAGCCCAGTCATTCTCTTAATTTACGAAAAAAATAAATGTAAATACTTTAACGACAACTAATAATGGTTGACGTGAGATTCATAAAATCTACTTTAATAGCTGTGGAAACAATTTGAATGAGAAGTGAATTTCAACAACAACAACAATACACGCAATACAACATTAGCATAACATATACTCCTCCAGGATTTTGGGAGAGAAGACGACATAATTAATGGTGGTTCTATGTCATGCCTCATGTACCTAACTTCTCTCAGGGTTTGTACGTCACAGCATAAATGGCGAACTATTTCAATCATCCAAAAGTTGAATTTTCAAATCGACATAAGAAATTTGTGAAAATAAAAACATTCGAAATAATTGATTTCCCATTATTATTTCATCTACCACTTACTATCAACATAGAGAAAACATCATGGTTTTTCTCATTGAAAGAGATTTTTGTGAATGACTGAGTTTAACATCGAAAAAGTGGAAATCGATGGACTAAACAATTTCGCGTAGGAACAGTAGCACTTCAAGCATGACTTTGTATCTGATTAGACCGATAATCATAATTCGATCACGAATGCTGCTACATTCGATGTAGGCAAACCACAAAACAAGATCACCATTGGGTAAATTGCTGAAGGAAATGTTGTATGGAGAGTGGAAAGTTATGCAAAAAGTGGTCACAATATTGTGGTAATTTGGAGAACACAGGATGTTTCATAAGCAACAAAGTTCTTGGAACTTGAATTCGGCTTCCTCAACTGAAGAAAGCAGCTGAATCTGAAGCTAGGATCCTGTTACTTGTACGATTATTTTTTTCACTGAAAACCGTTCTGCTTATTAGAAAATGAGAAATTTTCTCGTGATTTCATCCAAGTGCTTAAGATAGATTATTCAATTGAATTATAATGAGTGATTTCCAAAATAACCTGTTATGAATTGCCACATTTTAAACAAGCGGCATATATTTGTCAGGAATTTCAACGACATTCGGAATAAGAATTTTGTATCCAATCAAAGGAACAGGAAATAGTGGCAGGTGACTGAATCTGGAAAATATACTTGTTGCAGTTTGTAGTCTAATTTATGGAGTTTTGATAGGTATAGTACTACTACTACTACAGAATGTGCAGGCGAGCCTTGACCTAGCCAAACTAAAGTAACGGTTTCGGCACTGAGGCCACTGGCGGGCCCATTATGCCATTCCTGCTACCTAGTCATCCATGAAGCCGAGCCCTTCAATAAAGGCCACAACCTTTTTCAGTGGATGCCTGCTTGTGTCCCCAGGAGCCATGACAGTGACTACGAAGATTCGCCTGCGTAATACAGCCCAGTGTGGACACTCTAAGAGAACATGAACTGACGTTTCATCAGTCATGCCGCAACCCCTACATAGGGAAGTTTCCTCTACTCCCAGATTGTAGAGGTGCTTCCTCATACAGCAGTGCCCTGTTAGGAGTCCTGCTATCTTCCTCAACCTACTCCTTGGTAGTTCAATAGCTGCCCAGCGTGTCCATCAGTCCATCCCTTCAGTAGGAGTTTGGATTGTCTAGGACCCAATCCAATAAGCGAGGTGCTGGTTCCTCAGCCACTTCCTCGTCTCCTTCCGCAGCCAGTGCATCCGCCATCTCGTTGCCTTCAAAACCAGAGTGGGCTGGAATCCATTCTAGCCGCACCACGTTCCGCCTTGCAAGATTAGCAAGTCGTTCTCGACATTCGTTAGCAGGTATAGTAAGTACAAACGTGTGAGTACATTGTCCGGTAGTCCAAGAGCTGGTGACGCTTTTTTTATTGAGTGTTCTATGTATCATGACGCTGGAGTACTTTGTCTCTGTCTTTTGTCTCTGACGGTACAGAACTAAAGACGTTCCATCCAACGTTCATTATTATTATACATTTCCATCATATTATAATTACTTCCACATAGGAATAAGTGGATTGCTATTTTTTTTTATATGATGTTCATACAACCACACTGTTGAATTTCAATTAGACTACTGCATCAAGAAGCTAGTCCACTGTCAAATTACATCATACTTTTAGTCGTTCTGGGGTTTGTTTTGTTTATATTTTAGCATCATTTTGAACAATACAAATAAAACTCCCTGAAGGCATTTCCGTTAATAATTTTACAAAATAATAATGGACCAATGAACATTGACTTCAAGAACATGCAGAGCAAAATGCTTGGTTAACAATTGCCAGCGTAATGCACGGCTCAAGCAATGAATCGATCTTTTCTCATTATTGATACCTTCTATTTGATTCTATTTTCTAGTTTTAAAAGAAAAGAAGCTGATAATATTCCAAGACGTTTTTGCCGTGGGTACCTTACATTTTCCAAATAATTGCAAATAACCGACCTTCCAACCCATTAACAAACGATTCAAATATGACATTTAAGTATCAGTTGCTAGTCTTGTCACTCTTGTCAGTTCATGCGCATCCCCAATTGACTTGCTGATCAAAAAAAATTATAAAGAACGTTACATCGCCTTAACAAGAATAAAATGGAGGTTGTTGTGGACTTGATTTTTTCAAATAGTACTAAGAGCGAATCCAATAGCAACCGAGAAGAGTAATTAAAATTATTAATGTCATTCAAAAATTTTTAATTCAATAAAGTCACCACTTATTTGTTGGATTAAAACTTTGTCGATATTTATTAATAAATATATGTCCTCATCCGTAAACAGATGATAATTAATTCCATTCATAGTAGTAGGACTAGTTCATAAATATATCAAATGAAATTATAAGAAAATACTTTTATTAACTGATTAATCCATCAACCTCAACTTTTAACCTCCAAAAGCCTCTATTCAGACACGCATCCCAGTAGGGACGAATCTCAACATATTCTTTGAGTAGGGTGAACATTTTCTAGAACGCGATCTACTTATCAATTTGTGGAGAAGAATAACAACAAGCATAAATGTACAGCTTTGGGTTTTGGGTGAAAAGTTACGCTGTAAACCTGAACGCATCCTTGCATATGAGTAGCGGTATTCCCAGTTACAGCGCAGACAGGTAGGTTTCAAAAAAATCCTCAGCGTTTCAAGTGTTTGAATCACGAGCAAATATAAATTAGTTGGCAGTTAAATTAATTTAGAGCTCAAAAAAAAGGCCAACACTTCTAAGGGGTAAACACCCTCAAAGTTGCACGTTTTTGAATTGAAAAAAAGTCTGTTGGTCGTTTTCACAGATTGCTTTTGTCTTTCACACAAAAAAAATTCATCCAAAAATGCTTCCTGACGGTTTCAATAATTTCAAATCATTCAAATAAATTCCCAACCTGTGACCAAGTTTCTCAAAAATGATTTTGCAGTTAGTTTGTTATTTCACTTGGATATTGAATATTATTCACGTTTATTATTTTGTTTCCATAGTACTCTTCAATGAACATTTGGATGTATCAAACGAAAAAATAAAATGATTGTCACTTTCGTGAACCCGATGACTCATTTTTCAATAAGATTATTGATATTTAATATATGTGCCTTTCGGTCAACACTAGCTAGAATTTTTTCCATAACCCAGATTTTTTATTTAATTCTGTAAAATTTCATTCAATGGAATATATTTATTATTACTTTTTTATAAAATGCATTTTTCAAATGTGAGATTTATTGCCATGACTCTTAGCTACTAACAATTGAAATTTCTCAAATTCATAACCACTTCCAATATCAATCAATTTTTATCGTGATTAGGTAATTATTTTATTGTCAGCAGTGTGCTAGAGTTCACTCCAATCGGTTGAAATTATTAAACACGGGACATTGTCATCTGGATGGGCACCTGAAAAATCACACATTACTGAAGGAAGAAGAATGTAACTGTTGTGGCATGTAAGAAGGAACCTCCCTTCACATAATTGCACAGCAATTCAAAATCCTAGGACACAACACAAGTTTAAGCCTACAGGTATCCCAAAATTCCCCCTGGAAACAGGACTGAAGGAGCTACCAGTCTCTGAGACATTCCTCAGAAAATGAGTAGAATTAAGGAGGCGCAATAGGTCTTAGATCTCAGTGAATGTCAGCCCAATGAACTCACGTAGATTACATTCAAACAGCCACCAGGCTCTGCTTGAATCTATCAACATTTCAATAACTGAGTGTAGACTGGTTAAAAACTGTAACAAACTTCCCAATAGCATACAACACAGTGCTGGAATATGAGGCGATTGCAGGTGATAAACTAGAGCAGTTGAAAAAGGCTCTTGAAGATACTTTCTTGGTCTGGAACTCTTCTGAGGAATCACAAAGGTTTGCGCGAGGGGAAAATCCTGAACTGACTAGATAAAGATCACCGAATGGGGTTTGATAGGAGGTAGATGAAAAAGAATGAGAATATTTCCGATTTAATAGTAAGATATATCTGGACCACTAATATTGATATTTGATATATAGTGAAGATATCCATATCAGATAGATTGTGGCATAAAGCGAGAGCTGCTGTCATTGCTACCATCACCCACACACACAACTTGAAATATTTTGGACAAAAGCAGTTTGGAGAAGTAATAATACAACCAACATATTTCTAATCAAGCCAGAGGCCCATATGTATAGAAGACACGAAGCTTTTGGGAATGGAAGTACAAACTGTGGGCAAGGGTACGAAGATTCAGTTCATTAAACTGTAGAGAACAATCCAAACGAATGAGTGGATCGTCCCGCATGACTTTAAATACCAAAAGTAAGGGATGTCTCCATCTTAAACGTGACACATTGTATGAGGAACAAATAGGAATTAGAAAGTTATTGATATCAATTTGGTGACAAAAGTATGTATTTATGGAGAAATGTATCGTGTAACATCCAATAATCGTTTGCTGTATTTCCATTTCCATAAGCATGCGATCAAATTTTAAAATATTTGCCATAAATATAAATCTATCAACATAACTTGGTCTTCTTATCAAACTTATCATCCGGCAAGCTTTTAACACACGTACATAGATTACTGCTTCGGTATTCACTGAACAAAACTTTCAACCACGTCACGATAAACTCATTTGTTTTAATGCCTACACCTACACATTTTATAAGAACTATTAAATACCTTTTATGTAAGGTCTCTTTAAGGTTTTTTATAATTTTTTCCTTTGTCGAGTCTATAAAGAGGCCATATTCAGAAAACCCCTAGCGACACTTTTGTTCCTTTTGAAACTTGAAAGATAAGAAAAACACGGTATAAAGTACTTTACCTTGTAGCTTTATCGCAGGCAATTAAAATAGTTATTGTAAATAAAGACGGGACACCCGTTTCGTTTTAGTTACAGTACTTAAAATGTTTGATCGGTAATAATAATACGAGCATTAAATTTCCAGTCATGTAGCAATTTTGTCCCCATGAGCGGTGGTAGAAGGGTTAGCAAAAGTTAACGTTAAACGAAAATATTATATTATTATACAGTGTTTCCATAAAGTGGCGAGTTAATTCGTTTCAGTAATGGTAATATTATTCATTAAAATATTTGTTTACAAAAATAATGGAGTGAAATGAAATATGAACAATAAATCAACATTTATCTTCCAACAATCTTTTATGATTGGGAAAATTCGTTTGAAAAAGCTAATGCTAGAGAAACGCGCCACTTTATGTTTAAATACAATGTAGATTTAACAAAATAAAATTGTTTGATTTCACAACTTACTATGGATCTACATCAAGTAAAAGCCTCATCTATTCAATTGGGAAAATTGTCTGCATCAAGTAATTTGACATGATTTGCTGAATTTGTCGTCATTGGGTGAGTTGTTATAATCATGTAAGTGAAGTAAATTTATGGTACTTAACGGTGTAATTATTGCTTATATCTGTTATGTGTTATTTGGAATGCTACTAATATGGTCTTTAGTAGTTCATCATATCCATGCTTTGATTTGTGATTTTTACAAGTATATTTTATTTTTATTACGTAAGTGTAGTGGAATTCGATTGTATAGTTTAGTGCCCAAAACATTGAAACACCGCAGTCAATTGACTTCTCTCTTTTAGGTAACATATAGTTTTTATCTCCATTTCTTGTAAAATAATTATGATCTAATCCAGTACAACAATTCCTATTTATTCCAGAACATACTAATAATTTGAAGATATTGAGTTATGTAACATCGAATAGTATTTAAATGCACTAGGAAACTTTCCATTTTTTCATGAATTATTCATTAGCCATTTTTGAATTATGTTTTGATTTTGAATGCGGCTCCCCATCCGAGAGTTCCATAATTGTGACTGTATTAGTGAAGAGTATATATGTTTTTCAGCTGCATGGTGTTTAAAAATCTCTCGGATATTTAAATCTGCCAAGAAATGGTCTCAGTTTTTCTACTAAGGCATCAATGTGTGAATTACACTACTTAAGATGTCGATCTAAAGCAGTTCTCGAAAACTTTATTCTATCTATTACTGATGGTATTGACGTGATATCAACAGAAAGAGGACCAAAGTTTGGAAGCTCTGTTGCATAGGATGTGAAAGGCATGTATTTGGTGTTTTCAACATTTAGGGTAAGTTTATTGTAATCAAACTAAAAAATAAAAAACATTATTGTGGTTTGATTCCCCCAAAAAAATAAAAGGAGAAAGTATAAGATATTATTTCGTGTTTGTTTAAAAAGTTCACTAACCTATTTTTGAATATTTTTAGGATTATTTCACTCACTGTGGATGTTAATGTGATAGGTAGATAATTTTACCCCTTACCGGACATTTTGGCGAACTCACTATTGTTCCAGCCAGTGGTAGCGTTCTTTAACAAGCCCAACATCCATGGACTCGGGACCTCGGTTTTACGTCTCCTCCTAAAGACGGCATATCTACATTATACCTCGTGCTCTCATTGGTATAATGCCTGCGAGATGTGATATGCTAGACCGCTACAGGCTGTACGGGCACTATACAATGGTTTTCCCTGGCTTGGTCACTCATCCAAGTACTAACCATGTCCGACCTTGCTTGACTGTAATTATCGTATCAAACGCGTTCCACTACAGTGCTGGGTCGTCGCCCATTAACTGTTCTAGTTTTATCTTAAGCTTCATACAATGGTAACCCAATCTTCTGGGATCTTAAGAAACACCTAATCTGAAACATTTGTTTGTTAGAGTGGCTAATGGT
>CAJUYI010008737.1:0-10672 GCA_910591695.1 Galerucella pusilla | reverse complement strand
AAAAAATGAAGAACAATCTTCAAAAAATTGCATATATCAGATATCTTGTGAATGCGACAAATTCTATTTAGGTGAAACATCTAGACAGACCATTGAAAGTCTGAATAAGTGAACATAAAAAATACATCAAAGATAGGGAGTTCTTCAAGTCAGGTATTTGTAAACATGCTTGGGAAGAGGGGCATAAAATTCAATGGGATTCGACAAAAATAATATTGAAACAGCCCAATAATAAAAGACGAAAAATCAAAGAAAGTGCTTTGATACAACTAAATGCAGATAAATGTGTAGCTAGTATTTCAACCGAATGTACCTACCTAGTCAAATTTGGTTACCAATGTTAGAAAGAGAAATTTCCAATAATCAATTACCTGCGTTATCAGGATAGCATCATAAGTTTTTATCCAGGTTTTCTTATGATTTATCATTGGAATAGTTGTTAATCGATACACACTTCAATACACAAAATCATCAAACTGAGTTATACATGTTTTGAAAACAAAAATGATCATACACAAAAAAGTAACAACAAACGCGTTTTATTAACAACATTTCCAAAATAAGCTAAAAAAAGCGCTATCCCAATAAAAAACCGTTCCTGGAACGTGCACTTCACTGGATTCCATTTCTAGTAGACTATCATATCGTTAGAATGTCATAAAATAAAATATTTTATTTCACATTTTACCAGAGGTGTGATCTACTATGAATGGACCTTAATAAAATTTGACAACAAAGTTTTGTAGTCTTAAACTTCAAAATATTATTGATTGTCTAGTTGTCATATTTTTTCGTTGTGTCAGACAGGGACCAAAAATTATTTTATTCATTTTATTGCTAGTTAATCTTGACAACGGTAGCTGGAACGCTACCGAAACGTCGAAATAAAAAATAAAAAACATTATTGTGGTTTGATTCCCAAAAGAATAAGAAAAAAGAAACAGTGGTAAGGTTATTACTGAGTTACCAAATCTTTTAATTAATAAATATAATAAAAATACAAGCAAAAAAATAAAATATGTTTAATAATGAACGTATTTTCAAAGACAAAAACTAACATTGAACAAATCAACATATTGTGAAATGAAAGTAACTATAACCTCAAAAATCGATGTCACTACACAAAGTAGAAAGTCACAAACAATGCGGCAACATGACATTATTTCTGGCAGTGACTATTTCAATAGTTGGAGGCTTCTTTATGAAAATTTTAACACAAATTTTTACATCGAGGGACGTCTAAACCCAATTAAGCTATATTGCTTATACATCATTTTAGTACAAAAGTTTTTTTATTGATTGGGTTATCTTTAGAACCGATTAATCAACAAATTTAAGTATATGCACTTTTCGATAGAAATGTAGCTACACATGCGATAGAAATACGACCTTGGTGACGTAAACGAAACTCTATTTGGTTTTTACTATACATACATAACTCCCAGTCTAACCAATCATTAATTTTTTTGATCATTCAAACGTGCTTCTGATCTTATTTCTGCATTGTAGTGAATAAAAAAAACGCTCGTATCTTATTCTAGAACATTTATTAACGTTATAATTTTGTTGATTTAGGCACTTCAATTCAATGTGAATTATTACAAAATTACTTATACAGATGATGAATAGATTCACCAGGACGAAATGTTTTAATACCTCTATCAAATGCTTTATAATGATACTGATTAACGGCTGATTTTCTTCGCACAGTTAGTAACCCAGTGACGTCTTGAGAGTTTCCAGTTTTTAAAGATGACACATCAATATGAACATCAGCCACATATTCCAGATCACTTGAGATTATATTATCGATTATTGTAGATACGTGGTTGTTGAAAATAACACATACTTTATCGGAATCAATAAGATTAATGCAATAATGTAGGAACCGTAACGTTTCCTTAATTTCCACGTTTAAATCATTAAGATGACTGAAGTCGTCAATTATTAAGTAAACTAGTTTATTATCAATTTCCAGCAACTGCAGAGTTTCTTTTATATCAAAATATAACTGCTTAACTATATTTTCTTTATTTTCTTGTAGATATTTACCGTCTAGATCGATATTTTCAGCTATATCTTTAAGAGGATCTATAATTTTTACAACGCCTTCGTCTACTGCTTTTAATAGATCATAACCTAACTTTTTACCGATACATTGGTAATGTTCTATGCTATTATGAAAAATAACTAAACATAATCTGTTCTTTTCATGCATTATTTGTTTTATAAGATTTGTGATTATGAAATTTGAGTCTGCGTTTATGTTTTCTTTTATGGAAATGATTTTGTCTTTGCTGTTGATCTGCAATGCCGAGAGAACAGCATTTGATACAACTGGATCTCCCAAGGATATCATTGTAACTGAAAAGAAAAATACTTTATTAGTAAAAATAGCAAATCTAAGGCGCAATTTACATAGAGGGCACGTCGGGCACTGACATATGGCTCACTCGCGTCGTTTCAAAGGTAATACCAAGAGTGTTTCACATTTTATCAATATTTTTTTCTTTTCCACGGAAACTTGATTATTTGGTGAAAATATGAAAACAAACCGATTGATAAAATCAGTTTGTTTGAATGTTTTTGCCTCAAATAAACAAGTTTGAGCGATGAAAACAAAAAATTATGTGATAAAATTTGAAGAACGAGTTGTATTTGGGAAGATTATTTTTTTTTCAACAATTTAAAAGGATTTTACTTTATTTTTTAAATGTTTTAAATGTTCAATATTCTCTTGGGTGGTGGCACTAAATCGGTTTGTGTTCGTTTTTCAATAAACTTCGAAGCACTTTTAGTTGTCAATAATGACAAATTCAAAGTAAAATTTTGACGTTTCAATGTAAACAAGGTATTATCGATGAGGAAGCAGTTTTATTAGCATAATACCGAATGATTGGATAGAATAATGTATTGCTATTGGTTAAAACCACCAAAATGTCAGATTTTGACAAGTGAAAAAAATAATCAACAGTAAAAACACAAGAGCTTTTTTTTATCGGATAAATTTCTCTTTGCAACGAAACAGTTTTGCCAATCACTAATTTTATCTAATGTCAGTTATTCGAGCAAATTTAGTGATTGGAAAAACTTTAAGTTAAAGAGAAATTTATCTGATAAAAGAAAAGCTCGAGTATTTTTTGGCAAGATAAATTAACGACAGAATATATGGATGAACAACTTAACTTATAAGTAACCAAACTTGCGACTCATTGTCATTGTGTAAAAGTGATGTCCGCTTACTAGATATTGAGAAAGAGGAGTTTCTATCGCGATAAAAAAGGATGCACCTTTTTTATCGATGTCAAAGTGACAATAACATTTCCAGGTACTTATATGACATTTTAACATTGGAGTTAATTTATCAGTAGTAATACTATAAGTACTTCAAAATAATCAGGTTATACATCGATAACTTGTTGCATAATTACAAAGAGTGTCAGTTTAACAGTTTAAATAGTTCGACCGCGAAGCGGGAGGATTATTCTGTCAAACTGACGCGATGCAGGAAGTTTGAGATGTATAACCATATTAGTACGTATTGTATTTGATACGATTATTTTGTTGAGTAGATATATAAATATAAACAATTTATTAATTTAGATACAAACTGATTTTTTTTTATTTTCTTATTTATTCTGTACAATGGAAATTACAATCCGAATCGACTCATATTTGATAAACGTCAGAATTTGACGGTTAATGTTAGTTTGTGTATTGTTGTACATTGATGTCGATGTGGTTACTATGGAAATTAAAGTATTATAAAATTTTCGATTGGTAGAGCTACTCTATCACTCTATGTATAATCAGATATTATCGAAATTATACGAGGTAACTTAACTAAATTGATCGTTCTGATTGGTTGAAAATTGTACGAAAAAAATAATCAGTATAATACCGAATGATTGGCTAGAATAATGTATTGCTATTGTTTAAAACCATCAAAATGTCAGATTTTGACAAGTGAAAAGAATAATCACTTATAATTACACGAGAGCTTTATTTTTGTCGAAGTAAACTTGAAACTTGACATGTATCAATAAGAATTTTGTTGCCTGGCAATTACCTATTGGCAACAAAACTCGAATTATTAATGTCAAGTTTACTTCGACTCAAAAAAAACTAGTGTAATTCGGTAAGACAATTTACCTACGACCCCCCCTGTAATCAGTCAATAACACACAGACGGTATCAATGTAGGTAATGACGTCTATTACGCACTGTAAAAAAAACGCACAGCTGTAAAGTAAATCGCACGGCATTCCTAGCAACATCTTAGCAACTGTCAATAGACGTCACCATTTTATTCAAAATATACTATTTGAAAACATTCGATATGGCCACGTATGAAAAGCCCAAAGGGCTAAGTATATGTATTGATTATAATTGAAAAATTGACTTTCGATTATCAACAATATATTAATAATGATTAAACGTCAGTTCTTTAATGTGCTTCTTTCATTGGTAATAGAGTAATAGAAATGGAGTTTAGCAAGCACCTCTAATTATGTAACTGATATTTCTTATGCTTCTTATAAAAAATACCAGTACAAGTTGGTCGTAGGTAAAGTATAGTACGTTACTCGTGTTGTAAAGCATTTTACCACACACGTTACGTAATATACTATTAATGAATATGTAAACCAATAAATTAAAAAATGAGATGTAAATTAGTTTGAGAAAAATTGACATAACGTCATCAAAAATTTGTTTACAATGATGGTTGTCATTCTTTCAAAAGTTAGGTTCCGTTTTTGACGCTGGAAAAGTTAGGGCAAACTTATTTCGCTGTAATAATGACAAAATCACGCGGCTTATGGGATATTTTATACATGAATTAAATTGTCTATGTAATTAGATGGTCTAATCTAGAGATGTCACGTGGCGCGGAGAACCACTATTCCGTCCCAAGGCGCAATAGCCGTCAGTTTTTTTAGTTAGTGATTAGCTGTGAGGACGTCACTAACAAATTTGAAAAGCTACTCAAAAATATCATTAGTGATCTCACTCAAATCGTAATTTTGGGCGATTTCAATATTAATTTTGAATCTGATTCATTGCAATTGAAATATTTAACAGATCTATTGAGTTCCTTCAATTTATCAATCAATATTCGGGATTACACTAGGGTAACAGCAACATCTGCAAGCTGTATTGACTTGACAACATATTCACAAGCATGGATCAGAGTTGTTTTAGAACGGGAGTTTTTGAACCAGGCATATCCGACCATAGAGGTCAATATTTTTTTACTTTTCAAGGAGGTAGTCAAAGCCAATAATAATCTCCCTAAAAGATGGGTTTTCTCAAAATCAGGCATGCGTCATTTAAAAAATTCACTAG
Organism: Galerucella pusilla; assembly: GCA_910591695.1. Classification (NCBI taxonomy): domain Eukaryota; kingdom Metazoa; phylum Arthropoda; class Insecta; order Coleoptera; family Chrysomelidae; genus Galerucella; species Galerucella pusilla. The sequence continues at coordinate 5,326 of CAJUYI010008737.1, read as the reverse complement.
ATGAGGTTAATTGGACTATATTCAACAAGACTGAAGATGTCCAATGTTTAGCTAACTTTCTTACAAGTACTTATAAAAATTTAATAATTAAACATTTTACCCAACGGACAATTTCACCTAAAAGGAATCATTGTCCTGTAGATTGGTTCAACGAGGATCTAAAGTCTATGAGACATCATTTATCTAGTTTAAAACTAATTTCAGAAACTGGAAAAAATCCTAATGATATCGTAGCATTTCGTAAATTCAAACAGGAATATAATTTAAAGCTCAAAGGGACTAAAAAATTAGCCTACAATAATTTCATCACAACATCGCAAAATAAACCGAAAGCTTGCTGGCAAATAATCAATTTTGAAAGAAATAAAATGAAATCTAGTTCTCAAGATATTTCATTGTCTCCAAATGAGTTTAATGATTTTTTTGTAAGTTTTGCTGATGGTATTATAAAAACTTTGCTCTCAATAACTCATGAAGATTTGCTAAATTTTGAAAATTTTCCAGTACCGTCTACCTCTTTCTTTTTAACACCAGTAACCGAAGGTGAAGTTATCAATATAATCATTTCCTTGAAAAATTCCAGCTCTTTAGATACAAATAATCTCAATAGTTCAATCATAAAAGAAACTTGTGAATTAATAATTAAACCGCTCACAATATTAATAAATTCAATTTTCCATTCAGGAATTTTTCCCGATGCCTTCAAATTCTCTTAAGTTCTTCCATTACATAAAAAATGAGATACCTCTCAGGTTGACAATAATCGTCCAATTTCAATAATTTCTATTTTCAGTAAAATCATTGAGCTGCTGTTAAAACATAAGTTATACCTACGATTACTTCGACAAACAAGATTTTTTCTGTAATTCGCAATATGGTTTTGGAAAAGAACGATCGACTACTCAAGCCGTTCTAAATATTATTAGTGATGTAGTTGAGTGCCTTGACAGCGGAAAGCATACTGCTATTACACTATGTGCTCTTTCTAAGGCGTTTGACTGTGTTTTTCACAGTATATTGCTCCGTAAACTTAACTACTGTTAAATTTATTCGCTGTACCAGTTTTTACAACCTAAGTCAAGCAGCAACTGCCGGTGACGAGGCTAAAGGCTAAAGCGCGGGGGAATGGATCCCCTCCTTCGCGCTCGCCCCTGTTGGTGCGCATGCGTGAGCGGTTGAATGATTGTAAGAGCGCTAAATATGAATATCTCAAACGAAATCTAACACTACTATGGTATTAGAGGTGTGCCACTCCAGCTAATTGAGTCGTATCTAAGTAATCGTTATCAGGCTGTATCATGTATAATGCTTTATCCGATTTCAAACCGGTTGTCCATGGCGTTCCTCAAGGGTCAGTTCTTGGACCTTTGCTATTCATTATCTATATAAATGACTTGCCCAAATTCATGTACCCTTTTAAATCTGTTTTATTTGCTGATGAACCCCACTTTTATTTATTCCGATAAGAACTATGAAAACTTTAAGTCAATATCACATGTTATTGAAAACAAATCTGAACTATGGTTTTTGTCTAATAAACTAAAATTAAATTCAGAGAAGACACAAAAACTCTATTTTTCTTCTTCTAACCAAAATGCTTGGAGTGTAAAATTGTTGGGACTTTACTTAGATGGATCACTGTCGTGGAATTTTCACGTCGACTATTTGGGAAATAAATTATCAAGCTCGATTTTTGTACTTCGACAGCTTAAAAGAGTTGTCAGTTTCCAAACTTTGAAAACGGCTTTTTTTCCCTTGTGCATACCCATATTAACCATGGAGTTGTACTTTGGGGAAATTCGTCGCCAGCCAAAGATATCTTTGTAATTCAAAAGAGAGCTATTAGGATTTTGAGTAATGTCAGTTCCCGTGAACACTGTAGGGCGTTATTTGTTCATATGGTTTTAAATGAAACTAACTGTTTTTAAATGACTCCACAATGTCATTTAAAAACAGTTAGTTTCATTTAAAACCATATGATGAGTAGATTCCACGAAGTGAGGGTTTATACAGTTAACTCAGTTATTTGTTCATCTACGGATAATGCCTCTACCGACCTTATTTATTTTTAACACCCTCATTGAGATCCACAAAAGTCTTTACTCCTTAACAAAAAATTCAGATATCCATAATTACAAATTACAATACTAGACAAGCATGTAATATTCGTACAAATCGTTTTCGTCTGACAAAATCTCAGAAGAATTCACTCAACTATTCTCTGTATAATATCTTACCAGCAGAAATTAAATCTTCAAGTTTGAATAAATTTAAGAGGAGTTTAAAAACGTATTTACTTGGATTTTGTTTTTACTCTGTGAACGAATACATTGAGAATTGTCAGAATATCTAGAAATTTTTTAAAATGTATTCATACTCATTGGACATTCCTTCCTTTTTTAATATATTTTTCATCACTTGTATTTTAACCTTAATTAATATTATTATGTGTTATGTGTTTTTATTTTTATTAATATGTCAAATGTTGTACATTCTACATTTTGTATTTCTGACTTGCTACAAACATTGTAAAAACATGTAATGTAGTCAAATAAATCTATCTATCTATCTATTATCGCATATTTAACGCTTTCTTCACTGATATTGATGTATTGATAATAATTTCTCCAATCCAGAATTATGCTCTCAGAGCTTCTGGACGGATGATATCTACCTTGTACTGATGAGGCGCAAATACGCCGAAACCGGTCTAAAAGTGATATTGTCCCTTGCAAACTAAAATGGTTGATTTTATCTTGCAGATATACCAGACCCGTTTAACTTAGAAGTGTAATTCAATGTCCTTCGTGGCATATAGCCAGGAAAGTAGTGGTTGCTTCTTAGTGAACGGTCTTTGTTTTTTGATTTTCAAAGACTCTGTAAGGCATTATAATAGACATCTATTCTATAACACGCTTTACTAAAATGACAATTTACTGGAGATAAAGTAAATATTATCATTGTTATTAAAATTCTATAAATAATATTCTAATTAATATCCTTATTTATAAACAGTCTCGCTTAAAGCAGATAAATAGTTGTTATCGTTGTTTGAAATATGACCAACAAGGGATATTTAAAAGGCCAGTCTGATAATCTGCCCAGAGTGGCTGATTTTTTTTTCAAGAAATGTTTCATTGTGTTCCGTTGAAATATATTCTGGAATTGAAGACACTTTGATTTGACTAGCATTATAAGCGAAAAACGAGTGTGAAAATTGTATTCAACAAAATAAAGTGGGAAACTTTACCGGAAAATTTTCAAAGAGCATCAACATTTGCAAAAATTTTTTTTAAATTCGATGAGATATTCGACCGTTCCCGTTCTGTTAATTTTAAACATTTCATTATGATTTTTAGCTAATGTGTAAACTAGGTACCTATAGATACATGCTTATTGCATACTGTATTTTCATATATTTTAAACCTACATATATAAAAAAATATATATACAGGGTGTACCAATCTTACGACAAACTTCGGTATATGGGTTATTTTAAGAGATATCAAAAAATGTTATTAACAAAAATAGTAGATGTGCTGAAGGTCCATATTTTAAAATAATATTGAACTATACAGAGTGCTGCATAACTCCGTTACAAACCAAACAAATGATTTTTCAAATGGGAACCCCTGTATATTATACCGAATTCGGATTGGTTACATTTTTTTGAAGCTTTTGATATAAGGTTTTGCCACGTTATACAGAGTCCTTCCAAAGATATGGACACGTTTATGTGAAAATCGTAGGTAAATCAACGCTCTGTAGCTGATTTTCATTCTTATTTATTATTTCCATAATTTTTTTTGCGCGATTAAGGGGTCTAGCACATTTACTTTTCGAAATACAGGGTGTTGAAATTTTGAAAACTTGAATGTTTTAATTCGATAACTTTAAAATGGATTGATAAATTGATTTGACATTTGGCAGGTAGTTTTTAAATGTAAAAGGGCATATTTTGAAAGAAATTGTAGTTTGTGCAACTAGTGTGGATATGATGGTCATATCGCACGAGGACGAAGATGGAGCACGACGCCGTAGGCGGAGTGCTCAATCGTTCAAGTGCGATATGGACAATCCACACGAGTCGAGCAGCATATTTTTTCTACGACCCACTTAGGAAAAAATTTAAAAAATAAAAATTTCTATTAACTGTAATATAACTTTAAATTAAAAATTTAACAATTCAATTTTATGTTTCCACTAATTTTGTGGTAAACGTACAGTTCTTGAATGTCCAATTTGTATAATGCTACTACGGTTTCCTTTTTTAAATATACGATGCTGTTATAAGTAGATGTTGCCAGTCGGACTCCCTCATGAAGGGTACCGTACCATTATCTATAATAATGAATATTCTGCTAAATATTTCAAACGTCCACCTGTTGTCGTTATTAATATCAATCAGAATGATTATTTAAAAATATAAAATTAACAATAAACAAAAATTCCTCGCGGGGAATCGAACCCGGGTCTACCGCGTGAGAGTCTGGTGTGCTTACTACTCAACCACCAAAGAATACGCAAATTGTTTATCTATAACGTCAGATGTATTACATAACTTTTGCTTAAAAGGAACTAAAGTTCCTACCGTGTGTCCCGCGACACCATTTAATGTAGGTACATTAGGTAGAGATGCATGAATTACAGAATATTATACAACTTTGAAGAAATAAGAAATTGACATTGGTTATTTTCGTATTTTCTATCAAAAATGGACGATAGTACATATGGTAAATTTGCATTTTTTCGCTGAATATCATATTTTTTACAGTAGGATACGGAGATATTGCATCATATTACAAAACTCTGTTTGGCAAAATACATTTTTTTTCTTTAACGTGCAACAAGCTACAGAGCGTTGATTTACCTACGATTTTCACATAAACGTGTCCGTATCTTTTGAAGGACTCTGTAAAACGTGGCAAAACCCTATATCAAAAGCTTCAAAAAAATGTAACCAATCCGAATTCGGTATAATATACAGGGGTTCCCATTTGAAAAATCATATGTTTGGTTTGTAACGGAGTTATGCAGCACTCTGTATAGTTCGATATACAGGGTGTCTCATTATATTCTGACTGTTTTCAAGAGCTTATATCTTCGAAACGGTTCTAGATAATGGGATACGGTTTTCACAGTTAGGTTTAAAATTACCGTAAGTTTTGTTGTGACACATTTATATAAATGGCCTACCTCCGGCTTACCCGCTAGAAAAGTGGCGTATTTTCAGAATACAGTAGATGTAACTTTTCAAATGGTACACCCTGTATATTTAACAATTTCTTAAAAGACACATATTTTTACTTTATAACGGTACCTTAAA